>JAPYZA010000178.1:0-72251 GCA_030522685.1 Eupelmus azureus | reverse complement strand
CAACAACAACAACAACAACAACGAGGAGGAGGACGAAGCGCAGGAGCAGCAGCGGCAGCGTGGCGCCAGCGCGCTCTCGCGAAATTAGTTTTCCAGATAATCATCTCACGGTATTGTGTTGTTCTACCTCATTGGGCGCGTTCGCAAAAGGGACGTACACAATCGCGCTCGCTATATTTGCATGGGAGAGAGCAGAGGCTGGGCTTTAAAGTATATATGAACGCAGATTAATCCGAAGCTGCGAGGCACTACTCCTTGATAAGGAAGGTAATTTTCGCTCTCAACCGATGATGGACGAGCCTCTCGATGCGATGCCGTCTCGCCTCCCTCTGTACCTGCGCCCCCCCCCCTCTCTCTCTCTCTCTCTCTCTCTGTGTACGTGTGCGCCTGTTCATGAAATAAGCGAATCCTTCCAGGGCTTTGCAAATTTCCTCTTTCGAGCGAGCCACGCACTAAATAATCCGACTTGCCGTTCTACGCTTTAAAGCTTTATTTTAACGGAATAGTTAGAAATATTATATTTATATATCATGGAGCTGCTTTTTCATCTTTTATACAGAATTTATTTAAGTTTCTAAAGTTTTTAAATAGTAAAGAAAAATGTTATTTCTTAAGTTTTAAAACTGATAGTAAAAAGATCTATATTTTATTATGTAATTCAAGCATCTAGCGCAATGTTTTATTATGAACATACTAAAATTAATGATCCGATAGTTTTCACACGATTAAATAATTTTTATTCCTAATAAAAATTTAATAGCCATTTTCTTCAGTCGCGCATGTACGAAAGCAATTCATAATCCAATGGTACTCCTACTATTCTAGAAAATCATTCGTAATTTTCGCTACGCCTAACTCTCTCTCTCTCTCTCTCTATCTCTCGCTATTGCACATCTTCATTCCGTTTGAAGCATATCTAGCCATCCCTCTTGCTTTTTCATCGCTTCTCCATCTCTCGTCCTTCTCTTCCGTATTTCCTTCCATACGTTTCTCCATCTCGGTCTGAACCGTCAAAGAGAATAAATTTAAAAAATGGCCAGCAGCAGCAGCAGCAGCAGCGGCAGCGCGCGCGTGTCTCTCTCCGCAGAGCGGTGATTAATGTTGCCGAACAAATTGTCTAGAAAAACATGTCGTGCATGGTGTAGGAGAAGCCCCCGCCTGTGTATAGGGCTCCCCCTGCCTGCACCCTTTATCTCTCTTTCAGGCCTTCTTCTACATATACGCGCCTCGTCCCCCATATATACGCGGCTCTCGCTCGAGCTTGCCAGCGACCAAATCTCCCCTCTACTCGGTCTCTGAGCGCTATACGCTATATTGCGCGCAGCCGAGCAAGTACATACATTACGCAGATGATATCCGCGTAATCAGATTTACTTCGACTTTCCTATCAACGCGCCGCACGACGGTTAATTAGAGAAGTTCTCCCAGCGAGCGGAGCCTTATATTCCTGCCTCCTACTTTCGCCGCTTCATCCTAAAAGACCGTCACGTGATTAGGATTTCTTGATTAGGGCCGAGAAGACCGATCTCATCTAGCTCTCTGGATGAACGAATAGCGCTCTCGCATCTTTCTATACTCTTCGCTTTAATCCCTATTACCTACTAAATTCGCGTTACAGCTTCATTTTCTCCGAGATTATTGAGTCGCTTCAACATTTTATTATATTACGGGCTACTTTCAGTTAAATAATATCTATTCAACAGTATTTTAGAAGCTTCGTAAATTGCTTTTCCACTTACGGTACACAATTTTAATTGATATTGCGCTTGCGCGTGCACTTGACTATTTCTGCCTATTTTAAACCTGATTTGCAAAACAGACGCGTGGGAATATCTAAGAAAGTCTGCAATTAAAATATCCCAAGTATTACAGGTATAGCACATTTTAATCGATAATTTAACTTTATAACGAGAACATTACTACGTAAATTATAATTAAGAAAATACATAACAAAGTTTGCTTAAACTCTGTGATTTTATGTGCCGAAAAAACAAGTACAGCAAACTATTTCAAGAATCTAAAATTAATTGACAAGGTATTAAAAAAAAATGTCGTGTTCCCATGGGGCTAAGTGCGTGCGCTCGAAAAACGAAGGCGCGAAAGCAGCGTGTAAAAGCATCAACTGTATATGCATACTCAGGCACATGTACATAGGACACACATATAGGCTCGGTCGGGCAAGCAACGCGCGCGATTTCACCTTACACACTGGCCGTCCTCTCTCGCCTGCCTGCATCGCATTCTTCTCGTAGTTGTACTTCCTTTCGGGACAACGCGCTAGGCTCATCCGCGCGCGCATCGCAAAGCTACATTCTCCGGAGCCGTCGCATAAAGCCGGGATTTTATTACAGGCGGATTCAAATTCCGCGCACGGACGGTCCTTACATATACTCGCTCGTCTGCGCGCTCTCGCGCGTGAAAAAACGAGTAAATAAACGAAAAAAAAAGAGGAGGAAGCACGCGTGGTAAAAAAGGCGAACGAAACAAAAGGAGCATGGACTTAGCAAAATATAAAAAAGAAGCCAGCGCCGTTACAACTGCGACTTTTGCGCTAGCACTTGAGCTCATAAACCAGCCTGTATTCTATTTCGCTAGCGCGAGCAGGCACATGAAAATCTCGATTTTTTTTATCGCCCGACCGCCCGACCGCCCGCCCGCCCGCCGACCTTAAATCTTCCACAGAGCCGAGGAGAGCAAAAGGAAAAGGCTGTCGCAGCCGAGCTTTTCGCGGCTTTATTGCAAAAGAGAGAGATGGGAATAGAAAAAGAAAAAGAGCCGGAGAAAGGAGGAAAGGTAAAATGAAAAAGACGCTTTTGTACGGAAAGCAGCGCCTGCGTCCTTTTCTCTCTGCGCGACCGCTTTCACTGCAGGCTAGAGCTTTTCTATTCCAAGCGAAAGAAGAATTGAGATTAGAGCAAAAATATCTCCTGCATTTTAAATTATATTATTGAACGTTCACTGTTGTAGACAGTAATGGGATATACATATAGTTTAAACAAGCTTTGATTCTACTTCTCTTCTCTCACTACTTAAATTTAATCTCATTTTGATGTTTATTTTTTCATGCGGTAACGATGATGTCAATCATATCACAAATATTAAATATTCTATTTTGAAAAAAATATGCAGAACATCATTTCTAACTGCCAGAAATTTACAAATTCCTAAAGCGCTTTTATTGCTTTTAATCTTTCAGAAAAGAAAAAAGAAAAACGCATTTTCCTAATCATTATTAGCTTCTGTCGCATTGGCAGAAGAATAAAAATAAGAATGAAAAATATAGGTAAGATTGAGTAAAAAATAGTAGTACACTAGCCTCTCTCGAGATGTTTGAGAAAGATTTGTAGAGATGGTAAACGAGGCCCTTCAGGGCCATCTAGCTCTCGCAAGCGCGCGCGCTCGATCTAAACGAGCCCTTATCTCAACGAGACGTCTTTATATTCAGGCGTCACGTGCTCAGCTGTGTCTGTGCATTTCCGAGCGTACGAATCTAAGTAAAAACAAACAGCTGGCCTAGAGCGCTACGAGAATTTTCCCTGCTCTTGACGAATAGCAGCCCAGGAATGAGGGGTGAAAGATGAAAATTCTCGGAGGCATTAAGTCGGAGGCGTAATGGCCGTTACGCGGCAGCCTAACGGCGTGCGGCGTGCGGCTATCGTCGATTTTGGAAAACGCGTGCGATTGTCGGCTCGGATTATCACGTGCGCATGAGGGAGATATTTTCGAAAATAGGGAAGGCTACGACTTATTTTGGCTCGGAGCGAGCAAGCCCATTATAAAGGGGATTTCGGGAGAGAAAGAGAGTCGTTGCGGATATCGTAAAAATTACAGCGTACAATAAGATCTTGAAGGGGGAGCCGGCTTGAATCGTCTTGTAAATGTGCCTGCCACTCAATTTGCCTAAATAAATATATTATTTTATCCCAGTGATACTGTAATTGTTGCGAAAATAAAAACTAGACTTACTCATAATACCATTGAATAAGAGTTAATTTTGTAAATTACTCAATCTTTTAGCGTACATTTACAAATAGTGATAATAAAAATGCTAAATAAGAATTGCAATAATGATTTAAAAATTAGCGTGACACAATTTTCCTCTAGCCGCTCGTCTCCCTATTTAGCAGGGGCGCATATAATCTTCTCAAAACATTTGGCGCTTTCTCTCTTTCTCTTCTGGCAACAGCTCGGCAGATCTCATAGACTTGCAAGGCAGGTACCATTCCCCTATCCAGAGCCTCGCACACACACACACGCGCGTAGTCGTCGCGATGAGGCAGTGTCGACGTCGCCGTCATTGTCGGGGCAAATGGGGCACCAGCAGCGCAAGGGCAAGCGTAGGGCTAGCCGGCGGGCCTCCGTAGACGGCGGCGACAGTTTATAACTGCGTCAGCAGTTGCTACAGGCTATATAGAGTCCAGGCTCCCGGCGTGAGAGAGAGAGTTGGAGAGAGAGCGGGTCGAAGTTTAAGAGACTGTTACAAGCTGACGCCAAGGCTATCGGGGGTGCGATGAGCAACAGTAGCAGTAGCAGCGGCAACGGCAGCGCCAGCAGCGGCCCCGAGAAACGCCGTGACAATCGACTTAGCCGGGCGCGAGAGTGTTTGGCGACAGCTGTGAAGCCAATAACTTGCGAGCTCGAAACGAAGCCGGCCTGTGACGACGTCCTTTAACGCCCCCCGTATATATGGCGCGGCCTGTACTTGGAGAACTAGGGTCCTAACCTGTCCGCGGATATCTACGGCAGCCGGCCGATTATAGGGCGAGCAACTTGCCGCCCTGGCGCCCGCCGTCACTGGCCTCTCCCGGCTATAGTTAACTTTATTAGATTCGCAGAGGAGGAGGGACAACGTTAAGGTGGCGAGTATCGGAGACGAATATTGCGTCCTATATACTGGAATATCGCAACGACATTAACTTGATCGATCATTTCGTCTTGATGGGTCAAGTCTCAATACACACGCGTAATTCACGGCTAAAGGACAATGCAAGAGCTTCAGAGCTTAGTAAGCGATTTATTGTGCATTTTAAGGAAAAAGATTCTGTCTTTTAAATCACAATATGACTACTTTGTCATTTAAGCTGGAGAGCTATTATTAGGAAATATTGAATTTTATGCCCTCTGCGATGCGAAAATCAATTAATTGAAAGTGGTAATATATGATCGTTTGGACAGCTTGTTGACAAGCATGTACTCGTGCTGGCGCGCATGCAGGCTCAACAGTCGCCTAATAAGAAAGATCTGATCAAGCTCGTAACTCTCCTAAAATTGCCTCTATTTCCATAATTCAGCGTCACAACAACAGGCCGAAATCTGGCGCGGCCCCTTCTCTTACTATCAAGAGCGTTATACGACTTCGCAGATCGCGTTTATTTGCTCCGTTTCGCCGGTAAGAGAGAGGGGGTGGGGGGGGGGGAGTAGGCATAAGGTCGATAGGCGCGGATATGCGATATATGAAATATATATTCGCGCGAGCTTGCAGCGCGCAGAGCAGCGTCGACCGATCACAATTTCGGCTCGGCCATTCATCACGTGACATGTGCTCTGCTGCCTGGTTATGCACGTGTTACCCTAATTGCACTGATTAACCAGGCGAGCTCATGTGTGCGCAGCCACCGGCGTACTCTAGCCAGCCTACACGCGCGCGCAAGCAGCACCGTGACGAAAACGAACCATTCTGCAGCTTGTATATTACTATGGCCGCACGCGCGTGCTGCCTGCGTATACGCGCGTTTCGCAAAGTCGACGTTAATTGTGATTAGAGGCGCTGCTGCCACTATGCTGCTATGCTGCTATGCTGCTGTTTCTGCTCTCCTGCTTCCCTAGCAACGCGCCCAGGCTTTTAACCGGATATCTTTTCCAAATGTTTTTCTGATTCTAACTTTTCCGTTTCACATCGTCGTATTCGCTAATGATAATTTACTGCTAATGGACATTTTCAGATTAAATGTTTCAAAGTATCTTTTTAATGAATTTAACGATAACTTTACGCCGAGTAATTTAGCAGTGAATGTTTGTAAAGAAAAATTCGAAATTATAAGAGTCGCATTAATAACATAGTGCTTGGAATTGAAATAAAAGTAGTATTTACAAAAAGAAAATTGTTTAATAGATCGGGGAGATAAAAAGAATGTAGCCCTTTAGAAAAGTGGGGATAAAATCGTTGAGAGCGCGCATACTGAGAAGGAGGGAGAGAATATCGATCCTGGATTTTTGTTCCTATAGGAAGCCAGGCCAGCGTCGTTTTATTGGCGGATTCGACGAAGTGCAGCCATCAACATGAGCGCGCACTTTCTCTCTCTGACTAGAGGGCGTATAGCTGTATATATATAGGAGAGGCAGCTCTGCGGCGCTATCGCGAGCGAGCCGCGGAAAATTTAGTGGCGAGCCCGGCAAAACAATTATATAAATTCCGGGGCGAATTTTCCGAAAAAGCGTTCACCAGCCATAGATTAAATGCAGAGTCACCGAGTTGGCGTGCGTTCCGCGTTTGGCTGGGAAAACTCGGCTCGCTTTCCCTGCGCGCCAACGGGCAAAATGGAGGAACCACCGACAAAAGAGAGAAAAGGAGAATTTATGAAGGAAAGGGAAAAATTGGTGGCGATAGCTATGCCCGAAATGGCAGAAAACCAGATAAATTGCTAGATCCAATAGGATCTACTTAAAAACAGAATATATAGCTTTTGTTATTAAGAAATTAACGCGTACTCTTAACCTTTCTCCCTTCCTTCCTTCCCTTCTTCCTTATACTTCCTTTAACTTCCTTCTAGAACCCCAAAAATACAATTAAAGAAATACAACTCTTTGAATTAGTGCAGCTCTAATTCAGTAACCTGGATTTGGTAATCTTGAACAATAATCAATTAATAAAAACAGTGCTTTTAACTGGAACACGATAAACTGTTCGCTGTGCATTTCTCTTTGTTCAGCTACTCTACGTAATTGATGCGTAAACAAAGAAATGTTAATTAAAATAATATATTCTGAGTAAAAACAGGTTTTAGTTTGATGCGCAGGCTAACGGAAAAAGTAAGCACCTGTTATACAAACTTTCGTGATAACATGGAATAAAAGTTTATATTCATCGGAGCTTAGGTATATATTGTAGAGATCGATTTTAGCCGGTTAAAGTTTTTTAATTAAATTAAATATTTTTCCATTGCTCGAGACGTAGCACTCGAAACTTTTCTATTGAATGAAACGCGCCCAGTATTGACCAACAGAAAGTGAATAAAAAAGTTTTAATGCAATATTGATATTTAAAGGCAATTTCTCGAAACAAAAACAAATAACAAAGTTTGTCCGGATACAAAATCAAGCTCGTCAGCAAGCGAGCCTAACGTCTCTTCTCAAGCTTGAACAAACAGAAAGCAGGCATCTATTTGACGAAGCTCATCCCCCGTCGACGATTGGAAAGCAGAAGAGCGAGTATTGGCCGCGGCATATACATACATACATTCATACATACATACGTGTATACACATAGAGATATCGATGACGCGCCCGTTAAATCGCCCCGTTGACACGCGGCCTGTCTACGCACATATCCGATTCGCGCAATCGCCCCCCGTTCGTCAGAGCGGGGAGCTGCGGCTGCCAGCAAACCGAGCAAACCGAGCAAACCGAGCAAACCGAGCAAGCCCACCAAGCCAAGATGCGCTTCGCTTTTCGGAAATCGTAAATTTTCCGCAACGCCGCGGATCTCTGCTTGGCTTGAGGCAAGCGCCTTCTACGTGGGCTTTGCTTATTTATTCGATAGTGAACGATGCCGCTTGCTAAATCTTAGCCGAGACTGCTTTTTACTGCGCTTACCCCCATGATACATAAGTGGCATCATTTTACAGAGATTGAAATTCGTAAAAATTTACAATTTTTACGCTTATATCGCTTTCAATCTACATAAATTGATTAATAAATTATATTAATAGTTTTTTATTGCAAAAATTATTATGACTGTTCAGTGGAAATCGGTACCGAATTATATTCCCTAAGTTTTCATATCTACTCGGTATTTGGGGGAAAAAAAAAAGATTAATTCACTTCGAGATAACGTCGAAAAGCCAGCGAAGCTTGTAATCGCGAGACTTTAGAAAAGGACAAACATTAAAAAATGATCAGACAGAAAAAAAGCCTATATATCGCATTAAGTTAAAATTTTCCAAGAGCACGAGTGTCGAATGATATACGATCATCAGGGAAAGCGCGATAGCCCCTTTTCTGCGAGAGCGCGCATGGCAGGAGTAAAACGAAATTAGAAAAGGCATTACGCGATCGCGCACTGCCAAGTTTCTTCTGTGCCCCCTTGCCTGAGCATTAGCGACCTCGCTCGAAACGCGCTGTTGAAATTGATTACTAATAGTACTTCGACCATGCTACGCTCTCTCTCTCTCTCTCTCTCTCACCCTTTCTCTGAGCGCACTTTCCTGTTCACTCGCTGCGCAAGCTCGTACGATAATGATGTTTTGATGCGCAGGAGAGAGAGTGAGAGTGAGAGAGAGAGAGAGAGAGAGAGAGAGAGAGCACATATATATCGACTGTATGGTCAACTAATGGAAGCTCCTCCATAATTGCAAATGGTCGTTACCCCTCACAACGGTATGTGGCAATCGCGAGGCGCAATCAGCCCTTACCCGAGTTTGTTGATTTGACGTGACAAAGTTTGCCCACTGGCTCGCGATTGTTTTCGCGGGGATGAACTATTTTGAAACACTGCGAAAATTTGCTTTTCAAAGTTTTTAAATATGTTTTAGTGTTTTAAGGATTTGCAGTCTGGAATAATTATAAAAAATTTGGACATAATTATATTTATACTTTATCGCAAGAGAATATTTATCTTAAAACGTTCAGTTTAAAAAAATTCCAAGGAAAAAAAGGAAAAAAAAAGTAGAAAGAAACATTAATAGTCAGACGCGAGTCTCATAAATTGCAGAAAGCTTGGAAAATAAAATACATGTAGCCAGCATCCCCTTTTTAATTGACACATTTCGGCTCATCGACAGGTCGGCCACACTCCATATGCAACCAGTCTCAGACTAATACACACAAACGCAGGCGTAAAAGCGCGGTAGGATGCTGGCGCATATTATTCATATATGCGCGCAGAGTGCACTAAATTTAGTCATGGTGAGGGAGGTCATGTAGGGGACAACTCGGCCCCCTGCCTCACTCTATACGCCAAACAGCGGCACACACGCCGTAACGCTGAATTTTATGCCCTTTTTACGGAGAAGCGTCATATGCTTGCCTCGCCTCGCCTCGCCTCGCTTCTCCATAAAAATATTGCGGTGGCTGCTTCCTTTTCCACATCCTCCCATAGACAATTTCTACTTTCCAGAAAATTAAAATTGCATCTCTTTTTTATTCCAAGAGATATTTACCCTGCTGTACTTACATGCTAGTTTCGTCATTTTTAAGTAGATAGCTTGTTATTTGAATTTTTGCGAGAACGCGATCTTTTTATGCGCAAACTTATATTCTGGAAAGTTATTAAAATAACTGAAAAAAAATATATATATATATATATATATATATTTTCTAAAGCTATAAAATTCAATTTAAACTTAAGATTAATTACTTGGGAACAGCTGTTTCATAATTATCTACATCATTAACGCATTAAAAATATGTCTCCTTTAATTAATGAAAATCGCATATACAGCTAAAAAGATTTGACTATTCAATTACTAATTTGATAAAAGATAAAAAAAAATGTGAGTAAAAAAAGGCTTTAGGATGGCTGGATTCTACGAGTGATAATGAAAAGTGCATTGAAAAGTTGAAAGCCCGAATGATAGAGCTCCACGGGACAGGGGAGAGAAAGTGGGAAGCGCGAGGGAGAAAAAGTGTTTTGTCATCGCGCAATACGCTTTCTCTCTCGCATCTATCGCGAATGTATACACCATTACTCGACGATAACCGGAGCGAGCTTACGCGCGTTATCACCGGATTCTCAGAGATCGTAGTGAAAAAATATAGCTTGACGATAAAGTTAGCAGGGACTGCCGCCGTTGGCCCGCGGGGACGCGCGTTCGTATTTTTATTGGCTAATACGCATGAAATATGTATTCATTAACTGTCGATAAATGTCGGAAATATTTGGCACTTTGACTTTTATGCGCATATGAGCTGTTGGCTGGCTCTGCAGTTAGATCGTTGTGCGGGCTTATACTTGAAACTGATGAAATCAATGTATTTTCTCGATTGCTCACGTTACTTTTCATCTTTGCCACAATTAATTTCAATAATAAAAAATAATCAACTGTTGAGTAAAAAACACTAAATATCACAATAAAATAGGCTATAAGTTTTCAATGTTTGAACGTTCTTAATTGAGGAAATAGCTTGAGATTTCGCTTTTTTGCTTCTAAATTTAAGCTCTTCTTAATCTCGCAGAGTGTTTAATTTGTCAAATTTGAAAGACAATGGTTAGTTGAATTGTAATAATAACAAGCCCAAGCGAAGAGTAAAGTTGAGAAAGTAGAGTTTTTCCCTGGCGCAAATCGAAGTGTGCTAAGAGCGCGCGAAAGGCAGACTCGCGCGCGAGTTATTTCGACTGTAAAATTTTATCGCCGCTAAGAGTTTTCCGGGCTTCTGGAGCGATATTTTCGCCTGCTCGCAGGCTTGGCCGCGGCTACGTACACCAGTCTTGTTCGCGCGCTGGTGGGCGCCATTGTTCGGGCGATATTTCAGAGCTTTGGCCGGCGGCGGCGGCGGCGGCGGCGGCTGCGCCAGCGGCCTGGGTAAGGGTGTAGTCAGCTGGCTGTGACGTGCCGCCCACGCTCTGCTAAAGGGGAGTAAGCCGCCGACGAGCAGAGAGACGCTTACAGAGAGAATGAGAATTGAGAGAGGAGGAGAGATTGGAAAAAAGGAAGAATACGCGTAGAGGAAGAGAGCCGACGATGCGCGAGGAGCAATGTTGCAAGAGGGCTTCTGTTTTTCGCATTTTTCTTGAGGCTTACAGAAGCTTCAGAGGGAGACTCTGATTTTATCAATTCCATATAATGGAGATTCGATATTTTTACCATTCAACTGGTTTAATTCGAGTTATTAAATAAATATCGTTTAATTTTGACAATATTTTTGTATTTATTTAATTGTTGTTTAATTTTATATCTAACAGTAGAGATAGTTGAATCAGCTAGTTATATCAGTGTGGACAAACACAAATAAAGAAGGGTAGAACCGCAGAAAATGTGGCAAGACGCCTTCACGCACTGTCAATTTTCCAGTGATCCGCGTCCATTGTGCTCGCGATTGTGCAAACACTCACACACACATTGAAGCGCGCGCTCTCTCTCTCTCACTCTCTCTCTCTCTCTCTCACGCTTGCGCGCGTTATACGCTCTGCACATTAACGTGATAATAGAAGGCGTCGACACGCGCAGCTGCCTCTCTATAAACGCGAATTCAATAATTATTATTCATAACCCGGGCTGCAGCTCGCTCGCTTCTCAACCTCCTTCATCCAGCCGAAAGAGCAAGCATTTCTCCGCGAGAGAATCGCCCAGGCGTGAGAGAATCGCGGTTGGGTAAGAAGAAGCCAAAGCTCTCCAGGCCGCAAAACAAGAGAGTACCTCCCTCCCTCCCCCCCCCTCTCTCTCCCTTTCTGCTTCTCTCTCGCAATCTTGCTCATCCCGAAAGCGAGAAAGACCAACGTCGTTATACCTATATAGAAGAGAGAGAGAGAGAGAGAGAGAGAGAGAGAGAGAGAGAGAGGGCGAGATAGGATGAACGACTCTGCTCGAGTCAGTCGAGCGGAAACCCAATCACTTCCGGCGTCTGCGCCCATTAGGGCGCCGCGACGCTGACGTCGGCTGACGTGCAGACCTTCTACCCATCCCGATGTTGTAGTAGCTCGCTCGCTGGCTGCTGCTGCTGCTGCTGCTTCTTTCCTCGCGCCCCCCGGGAAGTCGACGGGCCACGACGCAAAATATAACCGCAGCGCCATTGTTCGCTTTTTCCGCTCTTCGCATGTGCACGTAAGCGCCGACTAATGATGTATCGCGGAAGGAGATTCGTTATTAAAGGGCGTTATTATCTTGCTGGAGGTTTGTGGTTCCGTTGGCCCCTCAGACGGAGATATCACCTTCGTTGTCGCGCTGTTTTCTATGAAAAAACTCAGTTTATAAGATGTACATGGCGATTGTTCTTTTTTAATAAAAAATCCTCGATAATTCGTCCTTCGATAAAAGGGTATTTTATTCTTGCATTTTATAAAACTACTACGAATATTCAATCCTTTCTCTTCAAAATTTTATTCTTAATTTATACTTTATTTAAAACTATTCAAGTAAGTTTCAGTATTAATTTGTTTTTATTTGATTTCAGGTTCATCAATGCGAGGCGTAGAATCGTCCAGCCAATGATTGACCAGAGCAATCGAGCAGGTTAATCAAATTTTATATTATCAACATTGTTTTTACCTACACACTCTTATACACGTAATTCATAAACTTTATTTATAAAGTCTTCGCAAATTTAACAATGTCTCTCACATGAGCTAATTTTACAATTCGGCTATTTTTAAATGAAAACGCTCCTTTTCATAAGAACGTCTGTTATTTATTCATAAAGTTAGTGTAAAAATTTGAAGTTTAAAATTGAAATAGTAAAATCAAATTGTAAGTTAGCTTAACTTTTTCAAGTAAAATACAAAAGTCTTGTAAAATTGACGTGCTTTCTGCTATCATAAGATGAAGTATGGAACTGAGTTGAATTTAACTAATTCAAGACTCCCATTCTGACGGCTTGTCATTTTTAGTCCTTTAAATAATCATAGATTTTTCAGAATCCTACGAGTCACTTACAAGTCCCATAATAATTTCTGAATCTTATTTTAATATAATACAAGTAAATGCATTGGCACGTAGAAAAGAAAATTAGATAGAAGAGTTTATGATGCCCATATAAGTAGTTAATGCGTCCGTAATCCGCTAGAGTGACAGCTTTACGAGGCGGGAATCACTTGGTTTTCAGTAGTAAAAAAAAGTATCGTAGGACAAGAAGGTTAGGAAAAAAGATCGAGAAGGAGGAGAAAAGGCGCGGGCGCAGAATAAGATTGTGGGAGGGGATATCGCGTGGCGGATAACGGCGGGATAATTGCCGACGGTGATCAGAGAGCCGAGTTTTACGATCCGGCAACACACGGCGCTATAAGAGCGTTGTTTCGCCTCTTTTACCTCCCTTCGCACGAGGAGGATAGCACCAGCGAAGTAATTCACTCGGCGTTCTCCCTCTTACTTTGTCTCTCGCAGAGCGAGCCTTCTTAACAGAGATTTCTCTGCAGCAGAGAGAAAAAAAGTACAGCTCTTGGAAGAGAAACTTCGCTGCCGGACCCTCCAAATAACGCCCGAGACGTAGGGCCATTTTTACGACTGCCGCCCCTTTTCGCGATCTCATAAACACTCACTGAGTTACGGGTTGTTTGCCTTGCCCGAAACTCGCCTTTAGGGGCGTTTTAGAGACCGACGCGCACCATATTCCTGCCGCCGTCACCGAGCGGCCTCAACATTTGCTTTCTATGACTCGCTGCTTCCTATAAGGAGGATCGCTGCTTTATGGATTTTCCTTCCTTTTATGGCCGAAATCTCGTCCCTAAGAATATCTGCCAGCTCGGAATTACCCTCTTGACAATCAAAGAGAATCGATCATGTCAATGTTTCTTGGCCAATAGAAAAAGTTTATTGCCTTATCAAGGACGAATTCAGTTTGTCCCGCTCTATACCAATATAGCTTCTTTTGAAAATTCAATATTATCAGTTTATTACATTTTTTAAGCTTCTATTAACATTGATTTTTCAACAATCGAACAATTTTATTTCTCCCGTTGAACTAATAAAGAAGATAATTGAAGCAGCACATATCCGGACATAATAGCGGATCGGTGAAAATCAAAAGACGGCCGTTTCATCAGTACGTTAAAAGCCGCGCGCGCGCGCGCGCACACACTTTTAAGACAGCTCCGTAGCACTATACTTTGCTGAAAGAGCCCGCTGATCTCGAGAGCAGAGCTCCTCCTCTCCGCTCTCCCCCCCCCCCCCCTCTCTCTCTCTCTCTTTTATAGCCGCGCTGCTATATCTTTCACGCCCTTTTACCCTTTTTTTGTTCGAGCTTAAATCTACCGCCTGCTACGTGCACTTACCCGCTCATCGCACTCGATAAGTAATATTGCGCGATATATATGTTACTTAAAATTATGAGTCTAAGTCGATCGCGCACGCCTGCTAAGAGCATAAAAGCTTTTGTCGAAAATTCAAATCAAGTTGGATTATTGATTTCGCCGAAATTTACCGCGCTTCAATGAAAATGTTTCCTTTGTGCTATGCTAAACAACGCACAACAGTACGCATACCGCAAATCGAGCCTCGCTATATTTGAATATAAAGGCGAAAATTTCATTGTCCATTTGGCGCACTTTTAACAAAACCGATAAAAGTTCTACACACGCGTACACCCGGCTCATTTTTATTTTTGCCTTTTCAAATAAAAGTTTTTTTCCGAACAGCAGGCGATAATTTTTTGTTTTGTTTTGTTTTGTTTTGTTTTATTATTGTCAGTTTGTTATTTTGTTTTTACATTCTCTTTCTCTCTCCCTCTCTTTTTATTTGGGGATCCCGAAATATATATCCCTCCGTCGGACACGTCAACTCCATTCGATACAGTTTCGCGATACCTTAATAACCGAAATATCGCCCCCAGGGCAGATTTTGTTGTCTGCCGGAAACCATAAATGATAAATGTGCTTTTCGCTGTCCCCGTGCTGCTACTGGCCGACGCGAGCTCCCTGGGGATGCAAGCTTCGACCACTTAACCCGCGCTTTATCTTCTCACTGGACATCTCAAGCTTTTTGCTACAAAACTCTCTCTCTCTCTCTCCCAGCTCTGTATATTTAACCTGATTTTCGGGATCCCGATAAAAAATTCATGCTCTTACCTCTAGATTATGTAGACATGAGAGAGAATATTTTCAGATTAAAATGAATTTTTAAATAGAGAAGTAATGAAAATATGATCGTCTATCTTGTGCGAGTAGTCTCGAGTTGTTAGAAAAATGGCGCACATCAACGTGCCAACGTGCGCAACGCATTAAGAAATTTTCAATTTCGCCGCTGATGTCCAGTCGGGGCCGATTAAATTATCGTCTCTGCCGTGCAGCGTTTGTCGAGCGAGCTCTCTCCTCCTTACCTCCACTGCAGATTGCACACAGGGTTTAATAATGGGCTCGCGGTGCGCGCATGTAATACACGCGCGCAGGTAATGATCAAGCCTCTCTCTCTCTCTCTCTCTCATCCTCGACGCGCACCATCAATCATACTTTCATTACGAGGATTGGCCGCATTGACTCGCTCTACGCCCGCGGGACATTGTTATTACCGTGCGCGCCTGCGTCCATTGTATCTCTCTCTCTCTCTCTCTCTCTCTCTGTGTGTTGCATCACACGGACAATGTGCGGCTGATACGAGCCGTCCTTCTACTACTGACGCGAGCCTACGACTCTTGATGCACAACGAAATCAGGGCCCTGAGGTAGGACGAGTCGATATCGTGCGATACAGTCTGGGAAGGTGGATCGCAGGGTAATCAACGTGCCGAGCTGCCCTGCTATTGCTTTTTCTTTTTTCTTTTCTTTATTCTTTTCTTTATTCTTTTTCTGCATCGTAAAATCGAGTCCGACCTTTCAGATATTCCTATTTATTTCTCTGTTATTATACGCTGAAATCGTGAGATAAGGATTATTATATATACACTGTTGCAAGCGGAGAGGGATTTTTATGGGAGATCGTTAATTTTATGATTTTCGAATAGCAATAACGCTGTGTGTAAAGTAGCACGTCGGAGATAGTAAAATCGGAGCTATTAAAATTATTTACTTTTTGAGCGCGGAATTCTTTTTTAATAACGCACGAGTGTTTCGGAAATATCGGCTTACTTGCTCGCTCGATTAAACTTTTACGGCAAATCATTAATTTCTCGAATCTCAAATATAATAATACTGTTTATAAGTACGGCTATCAGAAATGATAAAATTGATAGAATTCATATTATTAATCTGTTGAAGCTTAATTTCTTAAGTGCACGCTAAAGATACGGGAATTTAAAATTCGGAATATCAGTAATAAGTTCGTTTAACTGAATTGTAGCTTTTCCATTAGCCGCAAGGAATTAAGTAAACTTTTATTGCTTTAAGTGAAAGAGATATAAAATTGTTATTCAGAGGGTAAAAATAATAAATTGAAAGTAGGGAGTTGATCCAAATTAAAAGAAAATATCGAAGCAAATGGTAAAAGTCGAGCAGAGCGTAAAAGAGAATTTCTATCGGTTCCGTAATGGCTCGATTCCCGAAAAAGTCATCAGAGCGCGTACGACCACCCATCGAGCTCGAAAAGTTCGGTGAGCGCGCGCGCGCGGGCGCGGTTTATCGCGCCGGTCCAAGTGTCGTTTTCGGGAAATTAGTGTAAAATTAGCTGCTACCGGTGAGGAAGAGAGCGAAAGAGAGAATCTCGCTCATGCAGGCGGGGCCAAATGAGTGCGCTGCCGGCAGTAAACGCTCGTACGGATTTAACGCGCTGCGGCCTAATACCGCTCATAAAACGCGCGATCCCTTTTAAATCCTAGCGCGATCGCGGCTCGACCCGCGCACGCGCCAACCAGTTCAACTATAAACTATAAAGCCGCAGTGCATCATTTTACGATGTACAAGCTGCCAGCAGTACGATGCCAGCAAGCCCGCTTCTAGCGAGTTTCTATTAGCTTTATGTAGAAGGCGGAGGACTTCTCGTTCCACGACGCTCTGCCGCCAACGCCAGTTTAGCTTACATATTACTGCGCGGCTAGGCTTCTCTCACAAATCTCTCACTGCCTCTAAACATTTTTTATTCCAATTTATTTTAATACTTCTTTAATACAGGCCACCTTCTTATATTAGCTTTATATGCGCACCGCAGTTCTCATTAAATTCTTTTACTATCTACTCGCAATTTATTGCAGTTTGATTAAATTTTATAAAAATATCCCATTATCAGCTGATAGTTCTTTGAATTTATTATTAAAAAGTATAAAATCTCATGGAATTATTTGTGGAAACCTATAAAATTCTAATGATAGCGGCGCATAGTTCGCAGCACATTGAGCACCTCGCAAATTTCCGTGTACCCTCAAGGAACACCGGTTGAATCGAGCCTTCTTACTTGCTGCTAGGCGCACTGGCTGGGCATGTAGCCGAGTTGTAAAAATGTAACGCCGCCCTGAAGTATCGTAAAGCTATGAGCGTAAGGTGCATTTCGCGACGAGCCTGCTGCCGTCGACGATAAAGGAGCTAGCTTTAAGTGCGGACCGAGCCAAGCGGACGAGGAGACGAAATGCTCCCCGAGACTCGGAAGAGAGAAAGAGGCAAGCAATTCGATAGAATCTACAACGCCCGTAGAATCCTTACTTAACCTGAACTTTTGACCCAGTAAACTGCCCTTTTATGACGTCTTAAAACCTTATACTTTCCTGCAGCGTAATTTCACGGGGCTTTGTGTTTGTCCACTTGGTGCGCGCGCGCGCTAACAATTATTAACAACCTTGCGACTATATTATATAGTTTCACTTTTATCTGATAATTCACAATTTAGAGATTTATATATATATATTATAGATAGATTTAAAGAATATTATAAGCTGGAGTAAGGTTTAGCTGAGGCAGGTTGACTCTAGGCAATAAAGTATCGGAAGCGTGGATGGAATTAGTCTTGCGAGTATATCGCGGCTCCGCTCGCACGCTTGCTCAAACTATAATCTCAATAAACATCGCTCATCCTCGGCCCGTTCAGCCTTTCCCGCCCTTTTGTCAGGCGTTTACGAGAAAGCGCGCGTCCTTCGTCAAGGCGGCTGCGGTGCGCGTCAATCTTTCGCTGGATGTCATAATTGCCAGGCTTTTGCTTATTATGCGCCGGTGCCGGCATTCCACACGGTAGCAGGGTCAAGCCGTACGTCACTCGCCGCCGCGGGTTCAAGCTCACAGCCAGAGAAGCGACGTCTGATTGTCGTTTACGACCCGCACTTCATTTCCTCGCGCTGCTTTTTGCTTTTTTCTCCGCCGTCGCCGCCGCCGCCGCCAAAGCCGCCACACGCTCCTCCTTTTCTCCGCCGCGTGCTTTTGTCGGCCCGGAAAGAAGCAATGCAGCAAGAGGAGAAGAGAAAAATACTTTGTTACCGAAACGGCCTCTACCTCACCTCAAGACTGCCCCTCTTTTTTTCATACCATTTCGGAGCTATGAAGCTTTGTCCATGTCGTTATATTTATTCAAGCTTAAATTAACGATTTCACTTGTTTCTAATTATTGATCTCAACAATGCATCGATTAAGTTAAGTAAATGTAAAAGTATAATGAAGTTTTGAAATGGTAATTTGTAAGGTAATTTTTAAGTCTCTTTATCGAAGCTCTCGCACTAAATAAACAAGTAGAGAAATGGATTAATCTCTGCTGGGTGTTTGTGGGCAGAGAGCGTAGAAGAAGCTAGAAATAAAAGGCTCTCCCCTCATTTCCCAAAAAGATTGCAAGCGCAAGCGAGAGCTAGCAGTGCGAGAGGTCGGGTCAGTGGGCTCTAGCACCCCTCGACGAATTCGAAAAAAGGGTCGTTTCCATCGAATATTCCGAGTGGTCGCGCGGTGGCGGCGGCGGCGGACCCCATCGCATCTCGACGCGGACCATTCGTCACGCGCTCGCTGAGAGGTTTACCTCGATAACGGCAGCGTGCTCTCTTTGCCTCGCAGATATACGCAGCCAGCGGCGGCTTTTGCGGATAGAACCGAATCGCGCTATCTGCCCTTCCTTGCCTTCGCCCCCTCTTTTCTTCCTTCCTTTGGCCTCGCAACTGGACCCTCTCTCTCTCTACCCTTATTTTCGAGCCGGCATCCCTTCCGCGCCAGGCCGCCCGCCATCAATCAAGCTTGTCAATTTGTAATGGCGATTCTCTCTGTCCATCTCGGGGCTCCCGGACTCTATCTCGCTTTTTTATCTCTCTTGCCGCTATTTTTCCAGCCGTTCTTTAGTTTCCTCTACTCGCGCTCCTTTCTCTCCCTCTCGTCCGCTCGTCGTCCGTTTCACTCTCATTTCCAGCTGCTCGTTTTTCTCCTCTTACTCTTTGACTCGCTCGCTGGTCGCGCGATCGTCACCAGGTCCGATGGGATGTACGCCTCCCCGGTGCGCGTCTCGCGGCTAAATAAAATGGATGGGCCGAGCTCAGAAATTGGAAGGAATTGCGATAGTCTTGCCTCGACTTATTTGGCAAGACGAGAGAGAGAGCGAGCGAGCGAGCGAGCGAGCGAGAAAGTGAGATAGAACAAGAAGCCGAGACTCGCTAGTTTTCTCCCTTCACACACACACACACACACACGCTCACACACGACGCCGAAAAGAACTTGGCAAGATTGATCCTCCGGAACTTGTCCACGGAGACTACCGTGTGCACGGCCGTTACTCGATGCTCTCTCCGGCGACCAAATCTCCTGGGGAACTGCGCCGCTACCTTGTCTCTTTTTTTCCTTTTTTTCCTTTAGTTTCGTCACTTTTTTACGCGCCGGGGACTTCTTTCTTATGCATGTGAGAATTCAATTAGGCCGAGCGTTCATCTCCTCGGGAATGCATGAGCTCTCTACTCTCGCTTTTTTCTTTCACTATGTTAGTTCGAAAAGTCGCCTAAATCTTTTAGACTAAATCAAGCAGCTAATTTCATTATATATTTTTTAGTCTATTCTATGAGAATAAAAGGAATATAAATTATAGATCTCGACAATTACTCACATAAATAATAATATAAAGTGCAAGACAAAATTGGTCAAAAATTGAAAGTAAGTAGAGGTATAAAATACGAGGAAAGATTCGAAGGTTTGAAAAGAAATAGGTCAATCAGTAATTACTATTGCTACCATAAAAAGGATGAAATATTTGATAGCAACAGACCAAATTCGGAATTCCTTGACAAATACAAATCAGCTATTTCAATAGCAAACTCTCAGCAAAGCTCAAGCTCGCAACTCACGTTACCTTACTTTTCTTCCGTGCTCTTTTTTTCTCCCGCTTTCTCTGAGCCCCGTGCTTGAGCAGGAGAGAGAGAGAAGGACATAGAGGCCTCTTGCGCGTCACGTAGACGTGATATAGAGTTACTTAGAGACGGTGGCGATGGTGGCGGCGGCGGCGGCGGCGACGGCGGCGACGGTCCCCTGTGCGCGAATTACAGTGCCTACCATATATATATATATATATATATATACTTTTGCTTTTGCCCTTCCGTCGTTCTCCGTGAGGCGTTTGAAAGGTGGCCGGAGCACTCCTTATACGACATAGATCATACGTTAATTGAAATGGGGCGCCCGAGCGCCAGTCGTCGAATACAAACGACCGACTTATAGAAACGTTATTATTTGCCGTGTGCTCCAGCCCCCGCCAGGGTGCGTATGTGGCCCGTCGCGTGAGGCTTAGTGCCGGGAAATTGCCCCTGACAACGCATTAACATTTTTTTTCCTTCCCCGGCTTTTTCTATATTTATTCGAAATTCCCTTCTTTTTATTCGCGCGGGTCCGTAATTTGTTAGCCCTGCTACTGCCTTATGGAGACACGTGTTAATTATCCTCTATGGATTTTCTGCTGTTTTTTATCTCAGGCTAAAAATATCATCCTATTCTTATTTTATGATTTTGTTATAATGGTAGATGCGAGTAAAAAATCAGATGAAAACAATGACAAATTCTCTACATCTTTATTGATTAAGGAGTATAAGTAGGCGAATGTCGTAACTGTTAAAGAGAATGGAGTTGGTTGTCTAATCGATGAAGCATAAAATAAAGCGTAATGTAGCGATACTAAGTTAATTACTGCAATTACATAAGCCCGTAGTCCATGAAGCGCATTAATCATATTATTGTAGAGAGAAATTGGCAGGAATTTAACTCGTAGCGTTCCTCCTTTGTTATCTCTACATCAATGCCATCAATCGTTTTGCTCCCTCTGAGCGTTTCTGGTCTTTTTGCGCGAAAACTCGGTCGCAAACACGCCATTCGATTTCGGCCATCCATGTAAACGAGCGGGAGAAGCATCTCGTTAGGAGCGTATAAATTGGCCCTCGTCCCTCGTCCAGGGCTCGTCCTCCTCGGACTCGGGGCTCGGACACGGAAATGGAGTTTCTCGGCGAGCGCGCGCGCGCGGATCGCTATGAAAAGATAAGGGGGCGCGGGCCGGCGCTTCTCCCCCACCCTCTGCCTCTCTATCTCGGGCAAGGAGCGAGCTTTGCATTACCCAGCTAGATTTTTCACGTCCGGTGTGTATCAAGCCGGGAGCGTGGCCCTGCGAAGGAGGGTGCTCCGCGATAGTGGACCTATCTTATCGCCGAGGGGCCATAATGGCCTGTTCTATCTCATCTCGAGCGCGCGTGCGGCTGCTGCTGCTGCTGCTGCTGCTTGACCATAGCTACTGACCCAAACGCGATAGCGATAGACGGCCAACTATAAGTGGCCAGCCGCCCTGTCTCGAGTCATGTTTTTACTCCTCCTTTCGCCAGGAGGAGATCGTCCCAGCTAGATAAACAAACGCCTCTCTCGCCGCCGAGAGCCACCCTTTTTCTTTTTCTTATACTCACCCTTGCCCAACTCCATCTGTATATGCCTCTATAAGCCGCTCACTTGGAAAATAAGGGACCGCTACTTTTATCCAAACGCCTGCATTATCCAACTATTATATTACTTTTTCGCGTTTATCAAATAATTGATATACAGCTTCCCTCCTGGCGCTCCCTCGTTATATGATGTAGCAACGGCAGCTTGTGATTAGCTGTAAACTCTACGGTCTCCCATATCAATGGCCTTGCACCAATTTTATTCCATACCAAAAGCGCATTAATAAATACATAAATCATGAATGTCAGTAACGACCAAGCAAATATTTCTACAACAGGTCAATCTAGCCATTCGTTATAAAATTTAACAAGCGCGCTCATAAAAAATCCAAGCTTGCATAACGTCCACGTCAAGAAGGTAGATAATTTATAATTGACTCTCTCTCTCTCTCTCGCTCTGGCGTCCCTCGAAGGAATTGCAGAAAAGCTCGGCTGCATTAGAGCCATAAATATCCCATCGGCCATATATATTTCAGCGCTCTCGCTTTGGAGCTAGCTTCGAAAAACTCAAGTCCCAATGAAAAATCAATTAATCGCTAAAGAAACCGTCGATGCGCGAGCGCGAGCGGCAAAAAGGAAAGCACGCGCTACTCGCCTACCGCTACCGGGCGCGCGTAAATAAATCATCATCACTCGAGTTCCTGCTGCTGCCGACGCCGCTCGAAGCTGCGGTCCAACTCGAAGCTCAATGCTACTGCAGTAGGCAACCTAACGAGCCTAAGCGAAAGAGCAAAACCGGCACGATGACGTATATGCGTCTACGGGGGATGCACGCTCCGCCCGTTAATTATAATAATTTATAGCCGATCGGCTAATTAAAATATCTAAATACGCACGTAAGTCTGTATACGACTGTCCACCCTCTTCTACTCCACGTATGTATTTGCGCGCGCTATCTTGTGCACCTTATAAATATTGAGTGGCTTATGGACCGCAGCCGCGTCATTAATTATTTATCGCGTCAACTAGAGGAGCTGCCGACGGTCTGCCTCCTACTACTGCCTCTCTCTCTCTCTCTCTCCCTCTACCGTTCTTCTTTCTTCTTCATGCCTGAGTGCTCGTTGGCTTTTATCGAATCGCCGCGCGAATTAAGACTATCTGATCAATTGCCTTGGAATGATACTGGTTTTACCGCGGCATTGCTTTTCTTGCTAGCAGAATTATAGTTATTTTGATTTTTCTTTTTGCAAGAAAGTTTAGATTCAGAGGATATAGTTACGCGCCATTTCTACTTTTTGGTTTTTCGCCGCTGCGACATGCATTATGTATAGAGTCTTGCTAATGTCACGAATTCAAAGCGAGTTATCGTTTCATATTCATTTCAAGTTTTTACTTTTTGTTCCCAAGTAATATTTTTTTCCCTTAAATTTATGGGATTTTTCAGCAAGTAAAAGAAAAAAGAGTGTAGAAAATAAAGATATAAAAAGAAGCAAATTAATTTCTTGAAATCTCGAATAAACGATGTGAGAGAATTTACAGAGTATTGCGAGACATTAATGTTTCGGCGAATCTGCGTGTAGCCAGACAATTATTTTGAAATAATTCGCACTGGCTATTCGATGAATCACATTGTTAAATTTTAGTCACAACAGACGCCAAAATAACAGAGCCATTCTTTGGCAGTGCTCGTATAGACATAGTTCGCCGCGAGTCGCGCTATTAATTATCCCCCTTTTTCTCAACGTGCAATTTCTTGCCGATGACGGGCAAGCCAGAAGCTAGCCGAGCTGCATCGGTCATTGGGCTCGCGTCCGAGTCCGTTTTGTATCTCCGTTGCTCTTCCTTCCTCAAATTTATGCGATACTCTAAGAAGTGGGTTAAAATATGCCAGGCTGCGCGTCGTATCTGCGGCCCGAGGTAGAAGGGAAATTAATTTCCAACTTGTCAGCAAGATCGCATCCATAAATGCAACGGCTTCTTATTGCCACGTGCGAAGTGAAACGCCGAGCGAGCGTGCTATCCACCGCTGCGCCCTGCGGACTCGGACTATCGAATTTTGGAATCTTGCCGAAAGCCTCTCTCTTTCTCTCCCTCTTCTAGTCTCGAGATTTGCGCCTCAGAATTAATCGGCTTGTTTTGACGCTCTTAACGTACAAGGAGCACAGAGGGCATTTCTCGCTCCTCGGTCCATGCAACCTATGCGCAAGGCTGCAAAATTAAAGGCCAAGTCGCCGACACCGATCGGTTAATTATAAACGCGTAATTGCAGCCTCGGAATTCTCAAGAGCATTTATATTCTATACACAGCTGAGTAGTAAAAATTTTCCCAAACTCCAAGTGGAATTTTGCTGAAATACAGAGTTACATTATAGACGCTTCGTTACTTTGTCAAAATGCCGAGAGGGAATTGTCGAAAAGTTACTAATTAAATCACATCGCAGTTGAGCGAAAATTCAGCTATGTACTGGATATGGTTCCAGTGCACGCATAGGTAGTCTTCCTTTTTCCCTTTGAGCTCTCGAGGGTCTTTTTCGTCGTCGCACGGGACGCGCATATATATATATACTGTACGCGCAACTTTTTCCATTAGCATGGTTTTTTGCATTCCCGCATTCGTTACAGGCAAGGGAGAGACTAGAGAGCGGTAGGTGGGGGGGGGGGGGGAAACATTGGACCAACGCTGAAAGTATAGCGGAAGAATTGGCTTCTGTGGGATTTTCGCGCAGTAGGCGAGGAGAGGGCTGAAAAGGGCTGAGAGGGAGAAGAGGGAGGAACGGGA
The DNA here is from genome assembly GCA_030522685.1 of Eupelmus azureus. NCBI lineage: Eukaryota > Metazoa > Arthropoda > Insecta > Hymenoptera > Eupelmidae > Eupelmus > Eupelmus azureus. The sequence continues at coordinate 47,879 of JAPYZA010000178.1, read as the reverse complement.
GGAGAGAAAGAGAGAAAGAGCTCGGACGCTAGCGAAGGGTAGTTGCTGCTTGCTGGAGACAGCGGAAGAAAAATAGCGGAAGTCATCGACCTCCAAGGGGCTATATATCACGCGCTTGCAATGGGCGGACTCTGCCGTCGGCGGAGAGCGGCTTCGTTCGTATGTGTGCTTGCGAGCTTGCGAGCTTGCGCTTGCGCCCCGAACCTGTGAAAAGGATGGAAAGAGAGAGAGAAAAGCTCGTGTGGGACTGTGTGTGTGCACAGGAACGTGTGTCTTTTCCGCTGCACTTACGCTCCTCAATATGTGTGTGTGTGTGTGTGTGTGCGCGCGCGCGCGGGAGGAAAAGGTGGAAAGAGTAAAAGGCATTGCGCGGAGGTGGAAATGAAAAGGAAAAGAAAACAGGGGAGCAGTGCGGAGTAGTGCAAAGGGAAGAGGGAATGCTCCCGCGCTAAGAATGAAAAGAGTAGATGGCGCGAAAAACGAAACAGGATGCTCATGAATCTAGAAACTATCCCAGATAGGAGGCTGTCGAGCCACTTGACTTTATTATTATTTTCAAAATTGATGCCACGGCTTTCTCTTTCATTATCCAGAGACCTTATTTATAGTCGCTTCTCAGAAGACAAAATTACGTTAATTCACTTCCTTCTAACAGATATATTGTTCATTATTTTATCGGATAAATATATAGTCAACTGCAAGTATATAAGTTTATAAAATTAGAAATTCTTAAGCTATTAAAATTACATAAGCTCAAATTGTACAATTATGTGCCCAATTGAAAAGCAGATGAATTACGAGCGAGCCTATTTTTTCGTCATCTGACGTAAGATAACGTGACGTATCCTGGTCCCGCGCAGCTGCTACATAATTCCGCAGAGCGGTATAATAATTGCAGAACGCGCAGTCAATGAAAAGCATAAAAGAGACGCGCGGCAGGAAAATGCGAGAAAGAGAAAAAAAGGAAGTTATACGCGCGCAGAGCTAGCGAGACATGACAGCCGAGAGACGCAACACAGGCGGGCGGATGAGTTATTAAATCCGGCGTATCCGGCGCTCTGCGTCGCGGATGACCAATAGTTTCATCGAGGGATTGTTGAAGGTTCCGGAGCACATTTCCGGCTTCCGCCAGAGAGGGGGAGAGAGAGGGGGGGGGGGGAGGATTGCCTCGTTTTCTAGCAAAATCCCCGCTTACTATCCCGTCGCCGGTGCCGCAAGATCATCGAAGCTGGAAAACGGCTTAGCATTAACCCCCAGAATGCTAAGGCATATCGCTATCGAGATTTGCTCTCCTTCATTACACCCGGCTCACTTCCTCGGCAACGTTAAGCTATCCTTGCCATTTCCGATTCTAATATTATCTTTGTAAAATTCAGCATAGAGCGCATATTATATAGTCTCGCATAGCGAGTAAATGTTTTGATTATGTCTAAAACAAAGTCTTACGTAATTTCAAAATAAGCCCCTAAACTTTGGAAGCTCTCATATCTGGAGAAAGCTCGCGGAGCAAGCAAACAAGCAAAAAGCCAGCCGGAACTTTTCGCCGGCTCCCGGAGCTTTTCTCTCCCATTGACTTTCCACGTATCTCAAAGCCATTCCTCTCCCGAGCTCCCCAAAGCCCCTTATTTCTCTTATCTCTTTTCAATTTCCGATCCTCTGGCTCTCCCTTTGTTTTGGTCGCTTGAGAGCAGCGCTCGCGGCGCAGCCAAGCTGCAGTTTCTTCCAGCCGGCGCGAGCGAGTGCGTGCCGTTCCTCCTCGCGGTCTCCAGAGCAGCCTGCTGCAGTATAGCGAGCAACTCTGGCTAAAGTCGCGTCGTCGATGCTGACGCGCGCTCGCACTGCACACGTGCAACTTTGCTCGGAAATTGTCGGGCCGCGTTGCTCGCTCGGGCCAACTTGCTCCCGCCGCCAGCAAAGTTGCCTGAGAGCTGCAGAGAGCAGTACTCGTCGGCGACGCCGCTGTATACGTGCGTACAGGAGCTAAGAGAGAAAGAGGATGCGCGCAGCCGCCTATACTACTATAGTAGACTAGCGCGCGAGCGCGACCTTAAGAGCTGCGGCATCTCGGCGGCATCGAGCCAGGCCGCAACCATAACTTACTCGACTAATGTCGTTCTCGTGTAACTCGCGAGGAGGACACACCGAGCGAGACAGTCGGATTTCCAGTTCTCCCCGCAGCCTAGCTCTTTCCCTCGCTGCAGGTTGCACTGAAATACACACTTGTTATAAAGCGACGCCCACCTGCAAAAATCTAATTACCCACTCTCTTTAAGGAATCGCACGATACTCTCCGCGACGTATTCTACTGCTACGTATTTCTGCTCGCGGCATTTTTAACGCCGGACAACTCGCTTCGCGTTCTCTTTCTTCGGCTTTTGCAAATGAGAGAGCCTGCAAAGTACGAGCTTGTTAGATGCCGCGCTCCGGGGGCGAGGGACGTGTTTTTCGATATGCCTTGTAATTATAAAAACGCGACACAGGATGTTCGAGCTCGCGCCGAGAGATCGGAAAATTCTACCTTTTTTTCAGCCCCACCTCGTAAAGCTTTTCATTTTATCGCTTTGCCGAGAAGGCTCTTTTATAAGACTGCGAGCCGTGTTTGCATTAGACTTTCCGTGTAAATGGCAATATTTATTATTTGCTCTACGATATTTTAAGTAGCTTTTATTGGCTGAGAAAGAAGATAGTTAAAATAAGGAGCTGAATATAAAACTCGGTAAAATTGCAGCAAATCCTGTAAAGTCTAGATGAGCTGCGAGAGTATGGAAAAAAGTGCAGGTTTTAATAATCAAGCAGAGCTTTTAAGCCATTGCCGCACCTCCGGGCCATTACGCTTTAATTCGCACTTTCTATTATTGCCGAGTAAGAAATCCGCAGCGTCATCACTCTGTTCCGATTAATAAAAGCCCAGACGGAGAGCTCAGGTCGAAGCTAGCGCTATACATCAAGCCTTGCCCTCGTGCGCATCTTCCCTAGATCTAACATCGTTCCCTTTTCCGCCGCCGACTGGAGACTCGTCCGTTTGTTGGGCGCATTTTAATATAGAATGACTGATGCGGTATTTACAGAAGAAATAAAGCGCGTAATTGAGGCAAAGGTCTTAGTCTTAGGGGCAGGGGCAGGGGCAGGCGCAGGGTCTTTCTGGCGTAAAACTGGGCAGCCCAGCTCTCTTTCTACTTATTCCGTATCAACGGAATACTTTCTCGCAGCTTAGCGCGCCTGGCAATTAACGGGGGACCTCCCCGGCTCTCATTTTCTCTCCTCCTCTCATTCGCTCGGGCGCTCCCCCGCTCTCTCCCTCATTCTCTAAATAAATTACACACGAGAGGGGCTGTCCCACGCGGCGAACAGGATTTACGCGGCTCCAAACACACCGGTGCTTTATTGCATTACCCCGGCGTAGCGCGCTTTTTCCCTCGTCTTCGCCGAGTGCCAATGAGTCGACGACGACCTTCGACCTGTGCGCCCTCGATTCTGACCGCAGAGCTCCGCCAAGCTACACCTAGCTTACGCCGATTTCGTTTTATCCGATCAAAATACAAACTGCGCTCGCTTCCAACTGTCGCTTCCTCTTATTCTCCCTGGATTATTCCAAACATTAAGGCTTTATACGAATTATTTCATTTACTAATAAAGTATATGTTCAATGCAATAAGTAGCTTCACCTCTGATAATTTTTATGCAGGAGGCAGCCAGTATAATAAGTTGAATATTTTATTGTCGAAAGCCGTTATACGCATTAGCCGCAGCAAGGCGCGCGAGACTATTTCATGAAATTACAAATATTCTAAATATTATCCGCGTATGAATTTGTGTAGCTTTGATGAAGCAAGCAATCCCGTTGAGATTGGTAATTTAAGCGCGAGCAAAAGACTGGAAAAAGCCTCTCGCGCGGTAACTAATACAAATCGCTACTCAGAGATGCAGAGTAGCGCGCGAGCTCGATCGCAATAATCTTGCTAAGAATGTTGCTAGTAGGTCGCAATGGGATTTGTGCGTGCGCATAAATAGGCGCGCTTGGCTGCACTCTACGCAGCTCGCATCGGTACGTAGCGAGGGGGAGAATTTCATATATCTAAGAAACTTTTCTCGGCACGCTTAATCAAGCCAGGCGTCGTCCGTCTTGATTTTCCGCAAGCGAGAGTCCCGCTTCTTCTGCGTTATCAAGCGCGCCCTCTCGCTCGCTAATCTGAAATTTTTCTCGACGTCCATTATAAATCCGCTGATCCCCGAAGATTCCTCTTGCGCCTTTGTGCGTTAACTAAGCGTTGAAACGACGACGAGTCGGGCCCACGTGCATCAAGGCAAAGCTATAAGATGTGCGAGTAGCTGCGCACAAAGGCGATTCTAATTATTAAGGAATGCATAAATATCGTCTGTCAAAAATCTAGCCGATGCTCTCTTGGCTTTATCCTCCTCGCCGACGACGGAGTTTCTCATCTCCCGCAGCAACGATTCCTTAATTTCCCATATTGTAGCCTGGCAGCATCGTCGCTCAGGATCGAGTATAGGCACCCCGCTGCGTTATAGCGCGGTTTAATCACACTACAAGCGCATCCCTCGTTAGTGCAGGGATATCGCTCGCTCGAAAGCGAGAGAAAGAGAGAGAGAGAGAGAGAGAGAGAGAGAGAGGCCATAATGCGAGACTACATTCCTTCCTCCGAGATGCAGGCGCGTACGAGTATAGCCTTTCTTCGTTGCTACTAGGTGGTGAATGCAGTCAGTTGGCCTGCACGCTGTCGGGATCCGTAATAATCTTGCGCGAGTTGTTGCGAGCGCAGGCCCGTAAGATACTTTGCCAAGCCGAGCGTCTGCGCGCGCTAGAAGAAGGAGAGATAATGAAAGAGAGCGAGCAAAAAGAAATACCGCTCGTGAAACTAGAAAAACGCTTTTCAAAGGGATTCGCGAGAGGGAATATCCTTCTTAATGATTGTGATTTACGGCTCGGCTGCTGCTGCTGCTGCTGCTGCCGCCGCTGCTTTAACTCTCGAATACTTCTCGCTGCTCTCCGTCGCTCTTCTTTGCAAATAAAATTACTATACTTTCATGCTCAAAAGTTTCAAAATAAAAATCGCTTTTAAACTCATTGTTTAACTTTATTTTCAAAAACGTATTTTGAAAATAAAGAGATTTTTTTCTATAGAGACATCACACTGTCATACGAGACGTGCTTAGCCAGTTTAGGCTTTAGGAGCCATTCGCAAATGACTTTTTCTATCTCTTATATCGATACGTGCCCTACTCTTGGCTTTCCACTGTCTCATCACCACTGGTTATGGAAGCCCATTTCGCTCTCATATATGAGCAACGCAGCGGCAAGTAGACATCTACTCCCCTAGTTTTAATGTCGCTATCTTAATGTATATTGCCACGATAAATCAGGGACACTGATTGCGTGACAGCATCACCCTCGCTATGTATATACGGATAGCTGCGCGCTTCGAGTCCGCAAAGACGAAATCCCGAATGCCCCATTGTGCAACGGCCCTTAAGCCTTTCTTATGCTAAATCCTTCGGCTATTCCCCCTCGCGCGTCACTATCTCTGCGCGACGACCCGCAAATGCTGCTGGCCGACTGGAATTTTAGGGATAGGAAAAAAAAGAAAGCTCGCTTTCGTTCTGTTTGTTTGTTTGGAATTTGATTTGTAGGCTCTTTTGTTTGAATATTTTATGAAAATTAGTACTTTATTACTTTTTTCTTTTTATTTCTATTTTCTTCATTATGAAACATTATTTTTGATTAAACAAAATATCACGTTTCATAAAACTTTTTAAATTGGTCAAATTTGTACTAAAACAAAGCTATATCACATTAAATAACATGTTAATACTTGGTCTAAAAACAATTTTTTAATGTAAACAAAGACTTTATAAATAAAGTAAAAATCATGATTGTCAAATACATGCGCGCGCGCGCGCGCACACACACACACACACACACATATGATTACACACTAAATACACAGCTCGTCACTCCATAAATATAAAGAAACCATCATAAAAAATAACATATATTCATGCACATGTATAATGATAAGCAAATATAAAGTATTTAAAAGAAATTAGTAAGGAGTGACGTGCTTGACCATTAGAGCCCCGCCGAGGGTAGAACAGAGTTCTAACCATAATAACGTGTAGTGTTTCCGACATTGTCCGCAGGTCCAAGCGGTGCTTACAGTCCGGACGCGACGATGGGCTACATGATGGACGGACAAGCGGCCAGTATGATGCACCGGCCGCCTGGCGACCCGGCCTTCCACAATCAGTACCACTATCCACCGGAATATTATGGGCATCACTTATAAAGGTAACTATCCTCACTTGCTTTCTTTTTTCTTTCTTTCCTTTCTTTCATTTTTATTCAATTTTATTTTTGACAAACCGTATAAATTATCAATACAGCTGCTAAAATTATAGTTCAAAAAGATTAATCAATTTGTTGATATAAATCTATGTAAATTAAAAAAACATTAACAATAGTAGTAAAAGAAAAAGATAAAGCTATAAAGAAGGAAAATTAACGGGAAAATATGTTGTTTTTGTTTCAGCTCGATGCACGCGTAGGCGAATGAAAGAAACGATGATCGTCGCACGTCGTAGCGAAGAGATAGCAGGATGATGCATGACTGTCCTAGCGCGCAACCCGGAAACTCAAGCGGAGTCGCGCGCACGCGCGGGCCCCGCCAGTGGAAGAGCCACCGTGAAAGCGAGTCGAGAAATAAAGCTACAAACAAATAATTTAAAGAAAACTATAAAAGAACAGAGCCGACGATTCTTGCCCCGCTTATACATGCTTATCTCGCTAGAGACAGATCCGTGGGCCGGCCTTTTTCTCAAGCACGCGAGCATCTTAACGAATAACCTGTATTCGTTAAAAAGACACGCGCAACAGAGAATATGCGTGAATTTAAGGGCGCGACTTATCAGATGTCGACAAGCGTTACCCATAATGCTCCTAACTATGTTAAATGGTTAGTTAATTAGCAAAGGTACTGCGACGTGCGATAGCGAGCTCTTTTAGAGAGAAAAATAGCCGACACGGAGATCGAAAAAGCACGAGGTGAGGCATGTATCGAGAAAGGAGCGGATTTTTAAGTGAAAAAATCTAAATGAGAATTAAATATGCAGAATAAACAAAGTGAAAATAAGTAAAACAGACGGTGGTGGGTCGCGAGATGAAAAAAAATTCATGTGATTGTTCTTTGTACAAAATATTTGCGGTGTAATATTGTAGTGATTGAAGATATTAAATGTTAAATTTTAATACGATCGCAATTGAGAGACTATATATGTAATGAACATAGTGATATAGGCAATTTTTAGCGGGCATGTACATTACAATCGAATTCTCGCGCTGCGAGCCAAAATCCACACTTTGCGCTGTAGGCGTTAATGAAGCGATTAAGAATAAACGAGCTGAGAGAAAAGACGTCAGAAAATAATGAGGGACGCGATGCAGAAACAACGACAGAGAACCGCGTGAAACTTGGAAACGGAAGGTGCTTATGTTCCCCCATACCACGAGCTTCTTTTTCTCCAAGGACGCTCCGAGTGTGGTGACAAACATATATACATTCTCGCGTATCGACTCTCTCACGGAAAAGTTAAACAACAATGCCCCTGATGAAGTTACAAGTGTGGTGGTCAAGACTCGTTTAAGCGTCGACGGATTTTCTCGACACGCAATAGGAACATTGAATCTGTACAGTTCTTAATTATAAATAAATTTACTAACTAAACAGAAGTAAACTATATAAATATATAAATAAATAAATCAATATAAAAAAAGCTCAAGGGAGAATGAACAGCAGCAGCAGCAGCAGCAGCAGCGCGCCCCCTGCTCCGCGATTGTAATATAACGAAGCAGAAAGGCTATACAATGGTGGAGAAGCGAAACGTTGGAAGAGGGATCTGACTTTGCAAGAACAGAAAGGGTAAATCGGAAGCGCGAATGAAAAAAAAAGGGGGACAGACACAGGAAAAGCGGCTTCGTTCGAAGAATGGAAGAACTGAAGCGACGGCGAACCGCTCGATGAAAACGTAGGAATTAATTAGAGAGTTAACGATTACGATTTACTATAATATATTGTGTATAAATAGTTAATTCAATTGGGAGTACGTGTGTATGTGTTTGCGAGTGTGTGCGCGCGCGTGTGTGTACGCATGCGAAGGACAGTGCAGGAGTGTTATTTGCAAATTCATCGATTGAGCGTGGGAATGAGAGAAAAAATGCAAGCTTAATTCAACTCTTTTTTCTTTTTGTGGTCACAAACGTGAAGGTCGATAGAGAAGGGAGCGAAGGGAAAGTTAAACAGGGCAGCGATGTATTATAAAATATACATATTTTATATATATAGTATGCGAGTGGCTGGTATTTAGGGCCCGAAAGTATACATAAAGATACACAGTCCACGTTCGGTTCGTCTGCATTTTTTCTTTCCTCTTAGCGTTGCACAGGATTCTTATACATAGACATCATTAAAGAAAAGAAAAGAAAAGTAACTTGAAACGAGTCCTTTTTTCCTATTACGGAATAATCTACGAAGATTTTTGCATGGCCAGCAGCAGCAGTAAGTTGTATCGGAAATGCTACGTGCCGAGAGTGAACAGAGAGGGAGGAGAGAGAGAGAGAGAGAGAGAGAGAGAGAGAGAGAGAGAAGACAAGATCTCGATTTAATCCCATTTGTATCCCTTTCCTTGCTCTCCCATTCACTTGGCGTTCTTCTTTTGTTCAAGTGCTCTTACTCTTGATTGGCGATTCGTCAAGGTCAGTGTGTTTTTCTTGCCTTTTAATTTATTCGTAGCAGCATCAAGCACATCGGTATATACACGATTTTTACTTTTATTTTGCTTGAAAGGAATAAGAATAAAAATAAGAGGAGAGAAAAATAAAATGAACGACAAACATTCAACGCCCAATTCAATTGCGCGAATGTGAGAGTGTTAGCGAGAGAGTGAGCGAGAAAGGAAGAGAGAGTGGGAGAGAGAGAGAGAGAGAGAGAGAGAGAGAGAGAGAGAGAGAGAATGAGCCAAGAAAGGATCCGTTGGTAAAGTCCATTCTTTATCTCTAGATACTAAATGTCCTCGATATACGTAAGAGTGCAAAATGGAAAGTGGATAAAGAGAGAAAGAAACACACAAGAAACAAAGCTTATTTTGATGAGGCTCCTGGTGATGACAACGTCATAAGCATCATTTTTTAACTGTTCGAAATGAGATATACGACAAGCAATGGTTTAAACGAGAAATTATCCTATAAAAGTATAAATCGAAATTATTCATATTTTAAATACACTCAATTTATATACCAGAGATTATTGAAAAATCGTTATAAATTTTTGAATCTCTTCTATATTTTAAGTCGAGGAATACCGTAAGCTCAAAAAATTAATGACATTTTGCGTTGTTAAGTTTTTCGAATTGTTTCGAAAAATGCTTTTAATTCGATGTTTATCAATCCAGTTTTATTGAAAATTAACAACTATTTGATTCAATATAATTGGTGTTCGTGAAATGTGAAATGTCGAATAAAATCGAATAATCAATGCAAGTGAACATTTACTTTTTGGCACTGTATAAATCGACGTTTTAGTATACTAAAAAACAAAAGTAAAACTCATGTATACCGAAAGTCTCAGATGGCTAAAAAATCTTGTATTGCGCTCGATTAATTGGAGAAAAAATGGAGCTTCACACTCCATATTATCTTTTAATTACCAAAAAATTATTTTTCGTAAAAGAGAAAAAACAAAACTTTCTCCAACGAATCAGCACAAGGTTTGATTGACGAAAAAAAATGCCTTTGACGGTGGCCGAAACTACTGACGACAACTACGTATAAATGTCTATTATACTTTTAAAAAAATATTGCGGGTGTGCGTGTCGAGAATCGGCGACATTCTTAATGAGAAGCAATCACTTTTATCCCGATGAGACGACTTGATCGTGTAGCAGACAATCAATCACTAGAGGAGTTTATCAAATAGAAGCAAATTTTAACCAATTTTTCTGAATCTTAATCTCTTTAAGACAGCATCTCATTAGCGTAGTCTCACAATGCGGACACGTTTTATTCTTCCTATTTGTTTTTATTAATATATATGATATACATAATAATGTAGATCATTTAATTCTGTTGAATGCCCGCATCGTGATTTAGCGTGATTTTAGCAGCAAAGAAACACCCGGAGCGTCAGGAGTTTCGGCATTTTATTAGATACGTTCGTTTAATCAACGTAAAAGTGTATATCCAGCGATATCGGCTTAAATGACTAATCGGCTCGACTCGATCAATCGTTCGATCGCTCGAGATATGGCTTGAGGCGTGATTTAGCTAATTATTACTGTAAAAAATGATCTATGTATTTATTGAATTATATTTACATAGTGCAATTCTTTTTAGTTGTTAAATTAATCGGCGAGTTTGTATGATATATTATAGTGTTTATTGTATATGTTTTGTAGCTTTTATTTATTGTAACGAATTGAGAAAAAGTGTTGACACGCATTGTTTCAAGCCCTCAGAACTTCGAACGAACAGGTCGGGAAGGGTAAAAAAAAATTATATTCAATGAAATCCGGCGAGCCGATCGTTGAAGGCCCACTGTCGCTGCCTTTTGTTACAGGGTTCAACGTAGACATACAATTTTACAATTATTATAAAAGAAAAAAACAATCGATCACATTTCGATCTGACACTGAATCATGATTCGCATAATTAATACCGTCTTCAGCAATGAGCTTGCCGGATATTCAATTTCAAAGCGCGTATACGATTTACCAATAATTAAACGCTAATGCCTCAAAAAGCGATATACAATGTGAAATTTGAAAAAATTGATTAAACAAATGAGATACGATGCGATTCGACAGTTTGGCTGTTCGTTTAAAAAATGAGTTCATTCGATTGAATCATCGCCTTAAAAATGTATACGAAGTAACAGTTAAGCTATCTAAGTAATATACACGTTAGGAGGTATAAAAAAAAAGAGAGAGAGAGAACACAGAGTTTTTATCAGCAGCAGCATCAGTGACTCGAGCGAGAGAGAAAAAGAATGAGAGAGTAAATACATAAAAAAATAAAAAATAATAATAAGATGTATGTGCGTCAAATGTTTTATGCGTGCGTGAGGGCGAAAGATTGAGCGAAACAATACCCACACACAGACACAGAAAAAATAAAAATTTGCTTGAGCGCGTGATGATGTTTAATGAGCGTACGAGTGAAAGATATTACGAAGAAAAAAATTCGTAAAAGAGGAAAACACACTGTATAATTATTATATTGTGTATAATTATGATTACCGATTGCCGATTTTCGCAGCTTGGTCGACGAATCGAAAGACCGGGGCACGGAAATTGGGGTAACGAAAAAATTGTTGCGATCACTATTGTAAACGATAATGATAAATGATGATGTATAAATAAGATAACATTCATTATATCGGTATGAAATCTGACATTTTTCACTGGTTATTTTTTTCTCTGCGCATTGTTCTTTAAAACCTTGACTACTTTTTCAATATACCCATTGACCGCGAAAGAAGATCGCAATGACAAAGTGAATCCGGCACACAATGAAACAGTAAGTGAAAAAATCCAGGAAACATAACATTTTACACTAGTTAAAATCGGAGGCTTTTCTTTGTTTAATTGACTCGTAATCCCGATCAAAAATTAATTAAAACATATAAATCAATATTCAGATACAAATCTACTTGGCGTTTTTATAAATATAGTTCTATATACAATGCTTACCTTTGAGTTAAAATCGTCTTTGAAAAAAAATGGATACATAATATTTTGCGCTTGTTTCGTATGTACCATTAACACGTTTTATCGGCCAACTAAATTATTGACAAAGAACCGTAACTAAGAAAAAATAATAGCGAACGCGAGGATTGCAGTGAGAAACGTCGTGTTACCAATACAAAAATAATTTGAAGACTAAAGTTACGGCGAAAGTATACGTAAATACGTAAAGTATAAGCGATAAATTGAACGCTGCACATATAGCAATCGTGTGACGGAAGTATAACAAAACAAGTGCATCACACTCGTTTTCAGTGTCACGTGGATCACACACGAACTTTACACACCAATCCATAATTATCAGACAAAAGAGAACGGATTAAAAAAAGAAATAAAGGATGACGATGTCATGGTGGTCTATGTTAGAAGAGTGTCCATTGTATAGTGTTTTTTGAAACGTGAGCATTAAATGCTACATCTTGTGTACATACGCTGTTTTGCAATTATTTCATTCTTTCCTGCCTCCTTAAGATCCTGCTATCGTTATTATTTTTTCCTTTATATTTAGTTTGCGTAAATCCTTTTCGTTTTCTTTTTCAATAATAATACACTTATCAAATAATACAATAATTCATTAAAATTTAGAATATAATTTTTTCAAGCAAATCATATTATTTAAATTTAATATTTTGGCTCTCAATCTGATGATTGAACTAAATTGAAACTAAACTAATATTATATTCTGAAATCAAATTTATTTTATTAAGTTTTGGTTTACAAAGAAAATTATTAATAAACCAGAATTATTAAAGAAATGACCGATCATTTAAAATTTAATTCCCATAACTTCAACTTCACCGATTTTACCGAATAAATATATTATATACCTTAGTTCGATAAAGATCATTATCAATTTATTTCTTTTGGATTATCATTGAAACAAGCTAAGATATCAAGAAAAATGGTAAGTATACTTATTCTAGTTATCGTTTTTTTAATTACCTCAAATATTCAAAAAGATATAAACAAATAAAGAATTACTAATTTATTTTAATGGCATTAATATATTATAAAAGTATATTAGAAATTTTGTTAACGTTTACTTACTACAATGATATTACATTGCATAATAAAAAACACGAGAAAGTTTTCTTTATCAAATATATAACATGAATCTCGTCATTAAATTAAGTTGGCAAGTGTCCAGCACTCTACTAGGATAATTTGACAATCGATCGATTCACTAATGATGGTCGTATCTAACGCCGACAAAGGAGCCGCAAACATAAGTTCGCATCTTTTTCCTATTCAAGCACCCTAGCAGTTCAATAAAGTGTGGGCGTGATGGTTTGTTAGCGAGCCGTCAATGATTCGAGCTTCGTTTTGCAGCCGCGTGCGTGCAAAAAGGGTGGCGCCGCCACCACTGCTGCGCATTTGCGAGCAGAGTAGCATCCCCTGGTCATTTCTGAAATATGATAGCAGAGAGGGAGAAACTGGAGGGAAAGCTCCACCATCCTGCCAATTACTGCTGATGGCTATTCCATGGAAATGGACCTTATTATATGCTTTCTTGTGAGCGGAGAATCAAGAATACCGCCAATTATTGGCTTTCCACCTATTTTTCCCTGACAATAGTGTACTTTTTATATATATACTGAAAGACTTGGATTTTTTTAATTATATATATAAAAAATTATGTGAGAGTATGTAAGGAGAGTGAAAGAACCTCGCAATCTAAAGTTTAAAATAAAATAAACTCAAATTTGAATATCTGCAAAAAGAAATATCAACCCTAGATGATTAAATAAATAAATATAAATTTTAAGAAAGTCATTCGATACCTTTTCATAAATTATTTATTTCCTTAGGATATTAGTTACGACACTATTTTAAAAATTCAATAGTATCTCGTAGTATCTAAGAGCATAGATCCTATTTCATCTATAGATTAAATTGAGGCAATGACTTAGGCGCGAGAGGTTTTATAGGCAAAAGTTTACAGATTTAAGAATTAGTATCCGATTGTATTTGCAACTTGTAACTCGTAACTTATTGTGTAAAACGGACCGTAAGTGTCACTTAGTAAATTGTAGGAATAGCACAGATTATCGACGGTCGGTAAATGTAAATATACAAAAATTAAATTTCAGAATTTCATTAAAGAGTACCACAGCTCAACTTTTGCCATGGTGACTATGAAGGTTGGGCGTATGCTTCAAAGTTTATTATGAATCAGATATTAATAAAAATAATGCTCCACGGTTAAAAATTTTTCGTCATTTTGTCCGTATTTAACGAAAAGGAAATCGTTATGAAAATTCTTGGTCTATTTGACGAAAAAAAAAATTGTTCTTTCAATGCTTTTATTATGTACTTATATTACGATAATTTAACGTCAATTTTAACGAATTACGAAATACGAAATATGTTTAACTGTGTAGTATTTAAAAGTAAATAAATAAATAAATAATTATTTAGAATGTTTTGATTAATGGGTAAATTAGCCTAAGTTTGGAATTTTGTAAGATCGTAGTAGTTTTCAAATTAAAAATATAATTTTATTATGAAATCACAACTAAAACTTGTATTAGAAGATGAATCTCCAAATATGCGCCATACCGTATACTTAAATGATTTTCAAGCCTCGACAATAAGCAAAGAAAATGCATTTGCGAGTTTTTTATATTCCTGTGATTCATCTAGGATCCATCGAAAAAAAAAAAAAAAAAAAAAAAAAAACATCAATTACAGAGCCTAGCAGACTTTAAGAAAAAAAATCGTCTGTTCCCTACGGCAAGAAGAAAAAAGTAGGGCTATGTGTAGATTTTTTTTGTCCGAAGCTTGCGCGCGAACTGTCCGCACGATATAGCGCGGGAACGACTTTGTCGCGAGGCGAAGGCCATAAAGCATCGCCGGCAGGAAGCCTTCGAGCAAACAATCTCGTAATAGCAGAACGGCTGACTGGTAGCTTGCGCGGTAATGAGATATTAGAGGCGCGCTCAGCTCAAGGGAGTGGCTGCTACTGCTGCTGCTGCCGTTGCTACTGCTGCTGCTAGCCACTGTGTGCGAGGGAGCCGAGTAATACGGCGCGTGCGAGGGCGTTACGGAATACACCGCTAAGGGTGCTATCGCTTATCCTCCTGGGACGCGATTATCGCGCTTTCTCTTTCTCTCTCCCTCTCTCTCTCTCTCTCTCTCTCACTCTATATCTATATTGGATATATATGTGCGAGAGAGATCCGGGCCCCTTTTGACTTTGTGCCTCGCTTGTTTATTCACTTTTCGCTCGGCGTGGCTGCATAATCCGAACGGTATGTTCGAAGATGGCCTATGATTTTTTTCTACAAGGCATTTCGTCGAATGCGTGATTTTTATATGATGGGAATAAACAAGTGTGTAGATACGAGGGATAGGCTTTCAATTTTTGATACGCCGGGTGCGAGAATGCTAAACTGTTTTTTATGTACCCTTTGTTGCTGGTGATCCTCTTATAAATGGCAGTGTCGACAGACTTGATATATAAATTGATTGCAAGCTACAGGGACATTGTTTTGTCGACTAATTTTAGTAACTTTCGAGTAATTTATAAATTGCTTAGTTTTATAATTTTTGAAACTTAGCAAAAATTTTCCAAATAAGAAAAATCTGTTTATAAAGTCAAAAAATTGTATCTAAATATCCCCAATTAATACGTGAGTGCATATCTCTGTAAATATTTCATCAGGTCGATTAAGCATCCCGGTATCCAGGATCCGTCCTTTTTTGCAGACGCAGAGGGCAACCTTACAACCAGCTTCTCCGTAGGTATGTGCAAAAGCACACGTAGACTCACATAGACGCACAAGATGCGCACAGTAATTTCTCATTTGTTAGCAATTCGTCGGAGCGCAACGGCTCTCGGGACATATGTTCGTATACATAGGAGCGAACGTCGAGCATTTAGCATCGTCGCAGCGAGAATCGTTGCGGCTGCCGGTGACGCAAGTGGCCCAGAACTGTTCGAGCGCTTGTCTTTTTGGTCATCAGCTCTAGCTTCTGTATGTGATCGTACGTTTTACTCGCAGAGCTGCGAGATATTTAATTAAAGGACCTTAGATTTTAGAAGCGTTTGAGAACAAAATTTAGTGATGATTTTTCGAAATTTCTTTAATATTCTGATTCATTAAATTTAATTAACTTTCAATTTAGTTTTACTTATTGATTATAGAATGAATGTTGAAGAAGAAAATTTGAAAAATTTCTAAGTCAGTTTTCGTTTGTGCCGAAAATCTAATAACAGATTAGGAAATAGTTGGGCGTTAATAATGTAAATGGATGAATAACATCGTGAGATGCATATATGAAAGCCGTAAAATAAAAATAATTTAAAAGCCATAGAGCTGGAAGAGTGGAGAGTTGAAGCAATCTTTAATCGAGCAAATATTCTCGTCGCAATAAAAATGACTCCCCACGCATCAATTAAAGCGCGTTTGGTGGCGGCTCCCCCGTGACGTTGCGCAGAGCGATTCCGTGCTCGAAACTCGAATTTTATACACACACACAGAGAGAGGGAGAGAGGGATATGCACACTTCTACTCCTCATAAAAAGTCCACTAAAAGTCCATTTTTGTCAACTGTCGTCTCGTCCCTTTCTCTCGTCGTTCGTCCCATCATCTCCTTTTCTCCATTACCCTGCCATTCTCTCGACATCCGCGCGCGCGACTCCTTCTCCCTTGCTTCTCTCGCACCTATTTCAGCCCCTTCCCGGATCGACTATTTAACTTATCCCTTTTATCCTCCATCTTTCTCCCTCGTATCTCCCCGCTGGCTCTGGCGCTGCCGCTCTTTCTCTCTTTGGGTGCTGAAAATTTTCGAATTCTCTCTTTCCCTCCCTTTCTCTTTCCGCTGCGGACAAATGGGTGTCCCTGCATATGTAAAAGCGGCGCTGTGTTCGTTCGTTCGTTCGGGCTCACCCCTCTGCCCGGCCATTTGTCAATGTCAAGGCGCGAGCGCCGTCGTCATGGCAACCCTACCCCACCTCGATATCGCTTCTTCTCTCTCTCCCTCAGTTGCGCGGCCGCAACAGCGAAAGAGAGAAGGGAAAGCGGCGGCGGCAGGCTTCTCTTCTCTCTGTCGGACCAGCGGCGCGAGCATCGCTCTTTCTCTCTCTTGCTCGTGCGCTCGTGCAGTCTGCACAGCCATACGAACAGCCCACCCCTGCGGAGTCGCGCGCAGGCGAGCCCCAACGACGCGCGCTGACCCGGCCCCCACCTGCAGCCAGCAGCGCCGGGGCGCACGCGCGGATTTTCGAGCTTGGATCGAGCTTTCTCTCTCTCTCTCTCTCTCGCTCTCCTTTCTATACCTATACATGTGTGCGTGAGTGCAGAGCGCTCGCGGCTCGCGACTCGCCGACTCGCGGAACCTGCCTCTACGTTTTCACGCTCCCTGCCGACAAGGGCGCCTCTGGCCGATCGCTCTTTTTTCACTCAATTCTATAATGGAAATCATTTTCTTCTATATAAACTTTTTAATCATTCATTTTAGATTTCAAAAATTCAAATCCACTAAAATTCTTTTTTCATTTACTTTTACTTAACTTTCTTTATATTATTTTCAAAATTATTAAATTCAAATAAATTTTAATGTTATATTAAACGTATATATAATAAAGTAAAATAAATTATGCTTGTAAAAATAAAGGTATGCAGAAACAAAGTTAAATAGTATTGAATAATTTAAAAATAATTGTTGTAGTTCGCTATTTTTGATTGACGTATAGATCTATTGCATTTTTAATAATCTTGATATTTTAATTAATAGTATAGCTAGAGTAATGTAATAGTGATTTGAAAATAAATGAAATAAATTAGTTGAGCAAGTATAAGAGCGCTATGATTTGCGGGAATGACTTCACTTCTTTGAGCTGACTTGACGTACAATGACGTCTGACTAGATATCATTAACTACGCTTAAATTACAGATCAATGTCAAGATCTTTGATCTACTATTATACGAAAGACACACGTTTGACTGCCATTCAATTATTTCATTCCTTTTTGAGAGTCATCTCCAATTACGTTATTATCTAGAGAGAAGAATTAGATTTGAAAAAATTTAATTGCGTTCCACATCTGTCAATTGGGAAAAGAAATTTGTTATCCTCTATAATTTGTGCTTACAAGCTACGATTAATATATTTAAAATAAATTCGAAATTTAATAATTGCTAGTAATTAAAATTGAGGCGAAAGGAAAAACTTGTATAATAAATAAATTATAAATGAAGTGAAAAGCTCTATGTATATATAAGAGAAAACAATGAAATTATGTTGGAAAAAAGAGAGAAAGGAAAAAGTTGGAGAGAAATATAAAGTTTAGAGTAGAAAAGAAAAGCCGCTGGGCTTTTGGGTTTCTTTGTGAAAAAGGATAAAGAAAGCTCGCTACTAAGCCCTTCGGTGGGGGGTCAAAACAAAGAAATGCGCGCGAAAAAGGCAGAAAGGGAAAAAGAAATGCACGAGTTTCTGGATAATAGTCGGTCGGCGAGAGCTAGAGCGAGAGCTTGAAAGCGCGCAATGGCCGAAAAAAGCGAAGCTTTAAAGGCCGCGAATTCGCTAGAAAAGGAGAGGCTGGAAACGAGTTGGCGCAAAGGCCGGCTCTGCGCTCGAGGTGTATACGCGTACACGCGAGCCGAGAGAGGGACGGAAAGCCCAAAGCCCGGAGAAGGGTTGTAACTACTGCGAGAGCGCAAGACAGCTCGCTTAAATATGTAGGATGGGCGGCAGCGGTGGCGGCGGTGGCGCCGGTGGTGGCGGTAGCGCTGGCAATGCCGGCCAGACCAGCGCAGCATTGTAGCGTACTTGTAGCGGCAAAGGCTGAACTAACTCTCCTGCTACGCTCAGGGAAATACTAGACTTTACTTCTCTCTCTCTCTCTCCCTCCCCCATTCTCTCACAGTGCAAGCCTGTAACTTGCGAGAGAGTAGGAGCAATGCAGAAGGAAATAGAGGAAGAGAGAGGGAGAAGAAAAATCGGAAAGCGAGAAAGAGAAAGAGGCAGAGAGAGAGAGAGAGAGAGCGTGGTCACAATAAAGGGAGGACGAAGGAAAGAGGAGAAAGGAAAGAGAAAGAGAGAGAGAGGGGGGAGGGGGAGAGGGAGGGGGAGAGATGTCGTAGGCGCGCCTGCGCGGCATGTAATGATTGACTGGCTCGCTGGCAGCCAACAGACAGACGTCCCAGCCGCCCTACCCCGCTTTTCGCTAACCCACCTTTCGCTTTACACCGAAAGCTCGCTTGCTGCGTCTAAGTGCATTCGCGAAAAGCTCGCCCAGCTGCGCGGCTTTTTAGCGCTAGCTGAGAGCGCTGCTACGATGCGCGATGCGCACAATAGATAGCATTGCCTTCTAACTAAGCGAAATTAGAGATGCAAGTCTGATAAATTCAAGTTACCTTCCTCTCATGAGCTATGATAATTGCTCCAAAATTTCAATCAAAGACAAATGTTCAGGACCAATAGTTTCTTCAATCATTTTTCCACAATTTTGTAATAGTTTTACAAACAATATATTATTTATTAATTTTTAATGAGGTTACATTTTTAATTTCAATTCATATGTATATATTTAAAGCTAGCTTATTCACGATTTTTCTTAAACTAGTAGTAAAAAATGAGCAGCTGAAAAAAATGTCTAAAAATTAAATTTTAAAAATTCTTGCACCCTATGACACTTGAGCTCGGTGAAAGAAAGCGCGAAAGCCGAAGATCGAAGCCAGCTTTTTTTAGCAGCAGGGCCTTTCGGCGGCGAGCAGCCCTCGCCATCCACTACGGAACTATCTATGACGAGTTATCGCGGGGCCAGCCTCTCAACTCTTTTCTTCGCTGAAAAAGAAGCGAGGCCGCGAGCATTTGCCTCCTTTTTGCTTCAGTCTTCCTTTCTACGTCTTATTCTTTCAAGGGGCGCGCCACGCCTGCTCTCGATATGCGCCTCCTTTTTTTCTCCCGGCCACAAAGAAAAGCTGATAGTCCAGGCAGCCGCATACAATGTTTCTGAATATCAAACGAGGACGATTTCCGGCGGCGAGTCGCGCCGCGAGCCGATTACGTCTAAGCAGTGGCTATCGATCCATCCCTTGTCTGCGAGTCTTAACAGTCGAGTCGCATAGATCTCTTCTCAAGAACTATGTCTGCCTGCTTAGCTGACTGCTGAAAACTATTCTTTTTAGTAAGACTCTCTTTAGCAATTATTTTCATAAAAATTCTATACCATCGAAATAAAGACAAAACATTTTAACTAAGCGAATAACTAACGATCAAATCTTTTATCCCATTCATTTTTACTCAACATTTAAATTTTGTACTCTTTAGAAAAAAAAATTGCTCTTCACTTTAAAGGAAAGTCTTTTATCTTTTTATTTCAAATAGAGAACTATATAATTTTTTGATATTTTTATTCAACATTTGTATGAACCCTGACGAATTTGAAGTTTGAGCCTTATTTACAAGATATAACTCGTTAATATAAAATAGTTCTATAACGAAGCTCTTTGATATCTACTTATGCATGCGCTTGCGTGTATGATTGCACATGGGAGCGTGGTTTAACTAATTAAATTTTAGGATCAATAGGATAACACAAATGTATTGCTGATTAGGGAAACATGTGCATTTTAAACATTTTTTTTTTTAATTAATTAGTTTAGTTTATAAAATTTATAAATATAATATTTACAAATAGAATCGTATATAAATAAAAAAGTTTGGAATTAAAAACTGATTACATTTCTGACCCGATCAAAAAACTTAATTTTTTCGATACAAAAAGGAAAATTTAAATAATTTTGAAATATTAATGTAAAACGTAACATATAAAAGAGTCCCCATTTAAGAAAAATATTCTGCTGAAAGAGTTAACATTATGGTTAGTAGTGGTTTTGTCAGCGAAAGTGTTAATACGTCATCCATGTTGACGGTCACTGTATCTAAATGACGTTATAAAAAAAAACTCTTGAAAAACTCTTGAGCAAATAACAGGATAAAGTCGCACAGGCCGGCTGCTATTAATCTCGAATGAGCCATCTAAAATATAAACGAAGAAAATATCCCTTGTGCGAATTATCAATAAAACTTTGATATCGAAAGTAAAATGCAGCGTTGTCATAATGTAGATTCGCAGGTGGCCTCGGAGGCAAAGAAAGACAGGCCAGCCGTAGCAGGCAGTTGATAAAAAAAAAAGAGGCGCTACTAGGTGAGCAGTATTTTCGCACGCTCTTACGTATAGGCGTGCGGGCAATATTTTTGTTTGTCTCTTTTTTTGTTGGCGCCGCGCGCACAGCAAAACGTTTAATCCAGCTTCGCGTCCATCAAGTCTCGGTCACGAATGTTTTGTCCCATCGCCGCTGGATCCCCCGTAAATTCGTAAGCGCGCTCGCGCTCGCGCGTGCATGTTCGGCGGGTCGCATAAAGCGTAAAACCAACGTGAATTACGGTAGTATCGCGTTACGGCCGCTGCAGTCAGCCCTCCTGGCTTCTTTGCCCCTTTAGGAATTTCGCCAGGCTCGATCTTCTCATTTTCCGTGCAAGCGCGCCTGTAGTCGACTTAATGCAGCGCAGACTAGATGGGATGGGATTTTTTCTTTTTTTCTTTTTTGCTTTATTGCTTTTTTGCTCTTTTTTACCTTCGCGCGAATCTCTTCATCAGAGCTATAAATTATTGTCAGAGAATGAGGCTTTTTTCTTGTCCTTTTGGACTATAGTCTTTATTGGGCGATTTAATGATCTATGCTTTTATATCTTGTTCCATGGCTTGATAAATAATTTAGTAATTAAATGACAAATAAATTGATTTTTCTTTAGAATAGAAAAGTTCATTTGTCCGTGTTTCTACTGGCAATTAAAATATTTTGGCTTTATCCAACAGAGAATAATTTGTAAGAATAATATTACTAATTTAAAATGATAAAACTGAGAGAAAATTGATTTATTGCTAGTTCCGCAATGTTTTAGCCGAGTCAATCTTTATTTTGATCGACTCGCTCACGTTTTCCGTGAGGCAGCAACTTTTTACCGAGAGAGATAGCCCGCTGTATTAGCGATACGCGCACGACCGAGCGACCAGCAACGAGAGATCTCTTACTAATTGCTCGCACGATCCTCGATACGCTGCGCTACAAAACGAAATACAAAATAAAATGCCGAGTAAGGGAAAAAGAAAGAATCTCTTCACACGTATCTGCAAGCTGCGAATAACTGCAGGCATGCGTGATTGCTGGAGCGCGAATGAGAGAGAGAGAGAGAGAGAGAGAGAGAGAGAGCGAGAGATTTCTCTCTTTGTCGGTGCTCAACACGCAGTGTGAAATGGAGAAGGGATGTTATAGAGAGGGGAAAGGGCAGCTTATAAGGCCCCGGAGAAGGCGACAAGTGCGCAGGACACTTGAGCCTGGCCCCCCCTAGGATGCGCGGTATAAATTCTCGCGGGCTAGCAGAGCACACACGGAATTTAAGTGCAAACAAATTTGTATTCGCGCGCTTACACGGCACCGTGGCTTACCGTAAATGGCCCTACAACTTCGCCTTTCTCCCAGCTCGCGGGCACGCGACATTCTCTCTCTCTCTCTCTCTCTGCTCGCGCGTTTTGCTTCCTCCTCTCTTTCTATCGGTCTGTCTTTGCCGCAAGTTCAGCCTTTCTCGCGAGGGCACATTGGCCGACCGATAATTAATTACCGGCATTACGTGCAAATGAACTTGGTGCAACCGAGGGCCCAACCGACCGACTCTATGTATATCCGCGCAGCTGTATACTTCATGCCCAGAGCCGACAAGACCGCACAACGAAAGCAGGATTCACTAATTTCTTTAGTTCCATTTTTCCTTTTCCTGCCTTTTTTTTCGAGCATCTACTGTTTTTCTTATCAAAAAAACTTTTTATTCTAATAAAAAGTTTAAAATGAAAATTTTATAAGAGAGCAGAGGTGTAGAAGATCTTGGTATGAATTAGTCCAATTAAAGGACGATAAAGCCAACGACTTGAAGAACATTCGCGCAGATTGAGCGTCTGGATTCCTCGAGGTCTATCTCTCTCTCTTTCGGCGACACGGCTATCAATGAACGCCTTCTTGAGGGGAGACCAGCTCGTAAACTCACCCTTTGCACTGAGCTTTCTAAGCTGTCTTCCTCATCGAGCTTTAATCTTTCATTCGCCGCCAGAGGAACATATTCAATTTTCCCGACGATCTGTCGAGGATATATCAGATAATGAAAATTGCCATTTTCAACATTTAACAACCATCTTTCGCTTCATTTATTTACTTTATCAATAACTTTTCAATTTTCACTTTAATTGCCGTTTATCTTGAATAACAAACAAATTCAAGCGTTAGCGTTAAATTTAATGCTAAAGTTAGGAAAAAATAGCTTTTTGAGTATAAAATTTTTTATCAACTAAACATTCAAGCACTCCGTCCTCCATATCTTTTCTCGCTCCCGCTACTTTCAGCCCCACAGCCCTTGCTCTGTTCGCCTCTGTTGTTGCTTTTTTCTTCTTTAGCGGCAATACAGCTAAGCCTGCCCGAGTCGCCTCCCGAAGAGAGGAAAGTGCGCCGCTCGCTTCGCTACTCGCTCTCTCCTGGGATGGAAGTAGCGAAAAACTCTCGCCAACTCGCATCTGTTTCAATTTATGCTGCCGACGAGCAACTCTCTCTCTCTCTCCTCCCCCCCCCCTCTCCCTCTCTCTTTCTTTATCACTCACGCCCCACGCACGCGTATATCCCAAACTAAGAGTGGAGCTCGGGCCCGAGTTTTCTAGCGCCTTTCTTATCTGCTTCAGAATCCTGTCATGCCCTCCTACGTCATCTTTAGTTAAGCCAAAGTTTCATGCACATGTTTAATTATTGATGCGTAGCTGGGGTATATTATAAAATGCGCCATTAAGAAATGCAATTTTCTCAATTTTTTTCTTTTTTTAGGAAAACAAAAAATTTCATTATTTAATTTAATAATAAATTTAACAAAGGCGTGTATATTTAATCGAATAATTAATAATAAGTTTAAATCTTTTGGAACGTACATTAAAATTCACTTGTGATAATATATATATATAATTTGAAATAATCGAGTAAAGTATATGTACGATGCAATAATCAAAATATTAATTTACATGAGAATTGTTTTGAATCGCGCTGCTGATGACTATCAGAGTTCCTCATTAAAACTGCAATTTCTGTTATTCCATTAACGTGAAACTCATAAACGATAAAAAACTCATTAGAATCTGTAATTAAAAGGATAGATAGAAACTGATAGAAATTAATTAAATGCGCTTCCCAAAGCGAGATAAAATAATCTGATTCTATTAGCATAGCTATCTGAAATTCTTCCATCAGTTTGCTTCGTCTAGCCTTAAAACAATCATTAAACAATGTAGACTGTTGCGCGAAACAAGTCTCTCATTATTCTCATAGCCATAGATAAGCGAAAGAAAAGAAGAAGAAGCAGTAGCAGCAAGGGTTGTAGGGAGAAAGATTTTCTGGCATTTTCGTTTTAGTCAGGCAAGAGGCAAAAATGATAGCAATCTCGAAGGAGCTTGCAAGTCGGGCAAAATCGATAGTTATTGTATCGGAAAAAAGGCGGCGCGCGAGATCCTTTATCGTGGCAAAAAGAAAGCAAGCGCCGCTATCGGGCTCCCTCACTCTCTGAGAGAGTGCGCGCAGAGGTGATTAATGGAGGCCGAGTTTCTCTCTCCTCGAGCGCAATCGTAAACTGGAAACTGGGGAATCATGGCGAGCGAGCTAGTTAGGCGCCATATCCGCCGGCGGAGCAAGAGCGCGCGATTGGCCGCAGATGGTACGCGCCGTCATTAAGCCTTTCGAGCCTTAAAGCCGCGAGTGCGCGCACCACACAGACAGAGTGAGAGAGCGGATCAGAAGGAGCGAGAGAGAGGGAGAGAGAAGAGCTTCAGGAAGATGGGTAGCACAGGCTAAATAATTTAAAACAACTCTCCTCCTCTTTTGCGCGACCAAAGATTTATTGCATGAGCGGGGATGCTCCGCTGATCGATTATTGATTTTCTCAGGCGACTTTTCTGCGCTGCTGGCTACGTGTAGCCAAGTGTCTTTGGGGATGGCGGCTTCGCTAAAGGATGGCTTTTCAGGAATGTTATTGTTCGTTGGTCAGGGAAATTAGTTTCTTCAATATATTTACAGTAAGCGAGTCACCATTTTTCTTATATATAGTATTTTTTTAAGCATTTCAACATTTTAAAATTATAAATTATTCCATGTAACATGTCTAACCTCACACAATTTTAGTAATAAAAAAGATAATAAATCACAAGATGAATAACGGTTATAAATTTTAAGTAGTAACAGACGTGTTGTATAATAATAAGAAAGTATTTAAAGATATACATAAAACTAATGAGACTAGATAGAAGTAATGACATTTTTCAAAATAACTAAAATTGTTGGGTGGAAATGTGAAAAAGAAAAGCAGTATCAATAAATAGTGAAAGAAAGCGTTTTATGAAATAAAGCCGGCAAAGAAAAAAGAAAAAAGAAAAAAGAAAAAAGAAAAAAGAAAAAGGAAAAAAAGGGGGCAGCAGGCGTTTTTCGTCGTTAAAAATAGTAAATCGTGCTCTGAGAAAGCTGGAAAGAAAAAAGCAAAAGAACGGCCCCGTAACTCTGACAATTACAGAGGTACACAGTGGCGGAGCAGTTTTTGTTCCAGCGCCTCTCCAATCTAGCGTCAAATATATTAACCGCAGCCAGCTGTGCGTGCGCTGGACTCTGCACAACTCACAATTTTGCGTAGGCCACTGTAGCACTTTAGTCTCTCTTGTGTCGCATTCTCGTCCTTCGGTAGCGTAGCGTATACGGCCAAATGGCTGGCGAAAATTACTTGGGAGCTTAAGTCGTCCTTTTGTTTGGATTTAGATTCCCAAAGAGAGATTTAAAAGCCGCGCTTTTTTCCTCGTCCATCGGGGCTTCGGGCATAGGTACTGCTTAGATTGGAGGCTGGAGGCTGGTGGCTGGGGGGTGGACGGGGGTGGACTGGGGCGGCGCTAGCTCTCTCCGATGTTTACACGAGCGCGCGCAAGTCCGCGCGCGGGGCCGTACGTAAATTAATGGACGAGTAGCGCGCTGTAATCCTACGTAGGACAGTAAACAACGCGGGACCCTTCCGCATTCTTATACTGCCATAAATTATGACGCGAGCGAGCGGGAGAGAGCTACAGTCCGGGGATTTCCTCGGCCCCGTGGATTACCGCACCAGGCCTCAACGACCCAGCGCAACGAGATTATTTTACCGGCCGGCTGCACGAGCTTTCGCGCCTTTGATTATTTTTTAATTCACCCTGCGCGCTTATACCCCCAACTGCACTTATTTTATTCTTCTTATTCTAATCAACCGCCCATCTTCTTCTTCTTCTTCTTCTTCCTCTTCTTTTACTCTACCTTCTATTTATTCCTTTCTATTAATCTTTACCTTCCTAGTAATTCTATATAAATTGACCTCGACACTATAATTTAAAATCGAGACATTTTTAACGCATCTCTTTTTAATTTTAATGTCTTTAATACCGTTACACGTAAAAAATAGTAAGATCGATAAATTCATTGGTCAATAAATGATTATAGCCTGTGACAGCCAATTAAAAATGAGGCAAAAGATTTTTTTCGTGCGGAATCCCAAGTTTCTTTTTATTTTTTTTTTTCTCATCGGCTATAATCAATCACAACACTCATTGAGCTCCGTATGTGCGTTACACACCTAGAGAGCGAAGGAAAAGCAGCAAGGAAGGCGGTAAGAGTAAAAGAAAAAAAAAGAAAAAAAGAAGCAGAGGGAGTAGAATGTGAAGAGGAAGGAGGAAGGAGCGAAAGAATGGCATTAAGGTTCGGTAGATCATTACACGCGATATCGATCTCTTTCTCTCTAGCGCTCTCGGATATATCGCTGGAATATACAAGAGTATTACGCCCGAACGATTATGTCACTTTGGTAACGAGAATGGAAGGAGGTCCCCGCGTCAGAGGAGTCATTTGTAACGTGACTCGGCAGAAATCACAAACTACGATGCCGAGCCAAAAGGATGAGGAACGATCTCTCTCTCTCTCTCCCTCTCTCCGTATTTCTATACGCAGGAGCAGGAGCGCCAGCGCAGCATTATGAGAGCTAATGGTATTAGTGTCATTGCCTTCAGCTGATTCCCGGTGTGCAGCGCGAGTAAATATGTATTTATTGGCTCCCGGCAGGAGACGTCGAGTGCACGCGTGTCGGTCCTGCTCTTTGTGTAAATGTAGTGTGCGCGGCTATATATACATATACCGCTGTGCACAGTCGGAAAATTCATCACTTCTGATCGACTTTTTAAAGCTCGTGTTGATGAGCTCTGCAGAGAGAAAGAGAGCTCGAATTCCTGCTTGAATTTACTTGGAAATTAGCTCTGACTGCTCTTTGATGTGCGCGTGTCAGAAAAATAAGCCCAATCTAATTATCTTAAACAGCTGGATAGTTTTCACGCGATTTCTTACCGCTGCAGCAGCTGTCAAGCTAACAGAATAAATGGATTTAGAAGGGAATGATAGCCCTTCAGTTTATTAATTTGTTTTAGCAATTTTTAATTTTCATTCATTTTCATTATACATTCATTCATTTCATTAAACATTGATATTCTTTGAGATTCAAAGCTTGGCAAATGATAATTACGTAAATTAATGAAATTTTTGAAATGGTAAATAAAAAAATAAAAACCTGCAATCTTGACTGCAGCCATCAATCTTTTCTTTCTTCGAGTGACGCAAATATTCTGGGCGCACTTGCGTGAATTTCCCGACTGCTGGGCGGGCGAAACAAAGGAACGAGCCGAAACGTCAAGCAGGAATTTGCATAGTGGAAGAGAGGGGGGGGGGGGAGATGCTCTGAGACTTTGCTCTCGCTGGTATAGTGGGGCGGGCGTAGCGAGCTCTCGGGGGTTGGCGCAATCAGAAATTCCTCGAAGGTGCTGGCGCCAGGTTCAGCAACGGGCGCATCTCGGCTTCTCGTGCTAGTAGTCTGTAGCCGCACATTAACTGGAGGCAGCATCGTTAGCAGCATACCTTATCGTTTCATGCGCGTGGCTAACATTCGGCCCTGCGAAGCGATCCAGGATTACGTAGCCCACGAAATTCCGAGCGGCCAAGTCTATCTGTAATACTCCAGCATGGCACATCTGGCTCAATCATTTGCGGACGCAGGCTCATTCACACAAGATTTAACATTTTTATCAATAAGAGCTTATATTGCCAGATTTTTTGAAAAAATAACCTCTCTAGAATGTTTAAAGCCTTGAAATTTATATATGTAATAAAGATAAAAAAGCATTTATAAAGAAGAAAATTCAAAAGGGCTCGGGAGAGTGTAAGCTTTTGAAAAAGCAAAGAATTTATTAGGCTGCAGCAAGCGTGCAAGGGTAGAGGGCTGGCCAGCAGCAGCAGCAGCAGCAGCAGCAGCGCAGTAGTAACAGTCTCGCTGGGGAAAATAAACGAAAGCTGAGGGCGAGCTTGGGCAGTTGCGAAAAGAAAAAAAGAGAAGCAATCTCGCAAAAACGCTTTGAAAATAAGAAGAAAGAGAGTGAAAATGAGATGGAACGTTATACGCGCTCGGAGGGGGGGGGGGGGCTTTTCTCTGCTGGTGCCTTTAGGTCGTCGGTGCTCTACGAGCTGCTGCAGCAGCGTAGCAGTGGTACGCTATACTATACACAGGCAGAGCGCGGGCGCGCTCTCGCGAATTCCGTCCTGTCATTTGTAACTGTCGGGCTGCTCATTACAATTCCCCATTCCTCGCCGAAAGCTTCTTCTCTCTCGCTCCCACGGCGAACACTCGCCCCTGTCGACGCGCACCCGCGCACCCGCGCACACCACCGATCCACCCCCCTAACCTCCTTTCGCCTATCTTCCTCTCGCTCCCGCTCGCAACCGAGAGAGAGAGAGCCAGAGCAAGTAGCGCAAGCAAGTTTCATTTGCGCTCTTCGGCGTGCATGCAAAGCATTTCAACCCACACTCCTCTCTCTCTCTCTCTCTCTCTCTCTCTCTCTCTAGACCTTTTCGAATACGACTTTACGCCTTTTCCTTCGCATTACGCTAGCAAAATTCTTTTCTACTTTCCTAAAGCTATGCTAAAAAGCTATTTTATTAAGGAATATTGGCTCATGTAATTATCCAACTCTGTCTTTCTTTCAGAAATTTAAATAATTTTGTCGTTATTAGCATTAGCATGTGGAAAGTATGTACAAACAAAGCTCCCTCATCCCAACAAATAAAGTCAAAGAGAAGATTCCGAGAAATCCTCACAAATAGCAGACTATTAACGAGTCTAGCCATCATGCTCGCCAGATAGAGCCGCAGCAGCGATTCTTTTCTTTACTTTTTGTCTCCTTGAGCCTGGGATTTAAAGATTCGGACTAAGGAGCACCCCGGCCTATACACAATTTCCCCTCGCGCCTCAGCACCATCAGACTTTCTCTCCATTTTCTTTATTACATTCCGTATTTCCTATCTCTGCCGTTCTCTATTTCTCTCTCTCCGTCTGCAACAGTAATACAAATTCCTATTGTGATTTATGTCGGTATCAATGGCGAGACACCACCAGCACCCTATGTATACACTTCACCTCATCGTCGTCGTTCGTTTCCCCTCTTCTATGTATGTAGGAAGCCGAGGCTCTCCATTTTAGGGCCAGATATTATGCTCTATTGAATCAGCGCGATGTCACGCCGTTATTGTTGGCTTTTCCCTGAATTCTTTACCGCCCCTCTCTTTTTCCGGAATGCTTCATCAATACTTTGCCTTCGCTTCTCCGACCTTTCTACTTATTTCATTTTTTATTTTAACTCTCTACTCTTTAAATTATCTTTTACCTTATTTATTACTTTTTATAATCCTTGCATTAATTTTCAGATGACTATAACGGTCTTTTATTTTCCCCTCAATAATCAGCTACTCGAACAAATTCAAGTTTTGATAAAAATATTGTCATTGGTAAAATCAAAATTTAAAAAAAAAAATGTAATTGGAATAAAAAAAAAAAAAAAAACAAGAAAAAAAAAAAAAAAAAAAAAAAAAAAAAGAAGAAGAAAACGTTTGCGCAGAGTGCGTAAAGCGATTTAGGCCATTAACCGCGATCGGCAGGCAGCGGCACGCATATAGGCACGTGCCTTTGGGCGAAGTGCAACAGAGAGTGACTTGCGACACGCGGGGGCTGCCTATAAACATGATTAATGGAGTCGGCCCCGAGTCGCTCGCCATGCAGATGTACTCCTGCTCTCGGCGCTGCAGCCGGAATAACAAAGTGCCTACTCGCGAGCGCCCTTTCGCTCTCGCTGCTGCTGCTGCTGCTGCTGCTGCTGCTACAGACCTACTAGCGCCTTTTTCTATACAAATTCTAGTTTACATCCAGCTAGCTATGGAAAAAGCGATATACTTGTTAAGTATCTTCTTGTCCAAAATCATTAGTGTTCCTGGGCCTTTTTAAGGTACTTTGTGCGTCAGCTATAGTTTTTTGTACATAAAAATGAAAAACCTCGATAATCCTTTAAAACTTTTAACAAAGTCACTTATTTTAACTCTGGAATATGTTTGTTTGCATTGCGGACTACTTTTTCTGATTTTTACCTATTTGAAATTACCTTTTTATAATTAAAGACTTTTAACACGATCAAACTTTGAACGTGTAAGGTATCTTTTTGAAAATTTTAAAGATTATTTCGTTCATTGAATTTCTTTTTTAAGAAAATGTAACTCCTTTGCGGATTCACGACTTATCAATAGTTCAAATACATTAGGATTTATCAAAATCTCGAATTCCAAAAATATTGTAGTCACAAAACATTTTTTTTTCAAACATTGATCCACATTTTAGTGGAAGTAAATGAATGAGTAGAAAAATTAAATTCTTAATTACTTAATATCGTAGCCTGTGCTTCATTAGCATTTAGTATCCTCAAAATTAATCAATCGCTGGTATGTTAATCGTTAGTGAAGCTTCAGTATGATGCTTCGTTTATTAAAAAATGGAGCATTTAATATTTTAAAATTATGTTAAATCTATTTAACATTTTAAAAAATTTTAATCAAAATCGATTTTCTGGGTATTTTTGAAAAGATCCGAGGCAAAGCTAGAGAAACACGAAATTGAGCAGTGCTAGATCCGTTTTGTGTATAGGGAGACGAACAAATAAAAGCGTTTCGTGGTGCAGTAAGGCTTGAAAAGAGGTGAACAGTCCGTGATATCCCGAGGGAATGAGAACGTCGTCATGCGAGTGAATTCTAGATTCGATACGGAATAAACAACGTGAGGATCCTGTAAGGAATCGAAAAGAAAATAGACGAGCACGAGAAAAGAAATGAAAAATTTCTTCTGGATTTACACCGGATAAGTTTAAGCAATTATGTGGTTATATTTATATATACTTATACTTGGTTCTTTTTATATCATCAATACTATAAAGTATATTTAAAATGATTTAAAATATGAAATTAATAAAAATAAGTAATTTATTAAATAATGTTGACGATTGCTAAGAAAAGTTTATTTTCAGATTAAAAAGTAATAGAAAAAATAAAGCCAAAAAGATATAAATATCCGACAAGTGTGATGAGCGCGCAAAACGCGAAGAATTCAATCGAGAGAGTTTAATATGTTATGATTGCCATTCGAGCTCACGTATCAGTTAGCCAAAGCTCGCTTTAATCTGTTTAAAAGTGTAAGTCGAGGGTGAGCTTAAGGATTCTCATATAGCTCTCCTGCCGGCAGAAAAGTTTAGGTCGATTAAAATTTTTGTCTCGCCGCTCGGTCGCAATATCGAAAAGAGTGAAAAAAGAAAAAAAGAAAAAAGAAGAAAAAAAAAGAAGCAGCTTTAAGATCCGTATGAAGGCAGTGCGAGGGCGCAAGTAGTCGAAGGAAGCGGCGGTGGCGGCGGTGGCGGCGGTGGCGGCGGTGCCTGTGCGGGGCAGGGGGATCGGTACAGTGCAATATACGGGAGACTTAGCCGTGATAAATCCTTATATATGAGGCTACGCCGTGGCGCAAACCTCTATATGAAAGTCTCGCTCTCTCTCCGAGCCGTCGGCGAGCCCATGGGATTACCTCGTTGTGTATACTTCACGTATAACCGGGACATCGAGAAAGAAAGAAGGAGGAAAAAAGAGAGAAGGAGAAAAGTCGCCTTGCCTCCAAAGTGGAAACTGGAAAAATGAAGAGAGAGAAAGATATAGCTGAAAATCTGTAACAAGCTTGGGGATCTTCGCTTATCTTGTACGCAGGGAATCCAAAACAATCTTACTCTTTCGATTTCTCCAACTTTATTGGCAATCATATATCGTCTGATTCTTTTGTATATTTTCATCTTAAAAATGTGCTCACTAGTTGGTCAAGTTATCAGAAGATATGGTTAATTTTCTACGAGAAATCGTCAATAACCAATTAATAAAATATTAATTTTTTAAAAATTAAATCCAAGTGATAATATTAATAATAGTAACAGCTATAGTAAAGCTGCCGCTCTTTTAGAATAATATAACATATAATTAGTTTCTCAAAACGAAAATCTTAAAGTTTTGAAGAATTATGAGAGATTGAACAAATGTCGTTATGTGTCGGTTCTTTTTGGAAGAAAAAAGAAAAAAGAAAAAAGAAAAGAAAATCCAAATCCGAGCTCTCGCGCTCAACATCGTCGTAAAAGTGAAATGCCGGCGCGCGTAGAGCAGCAGCCGTCTGCGGCATTCCGTAACGTCGCTTCACTCGACGTTTGACGTTATAAAGATCAGTATCGGTCGACAGTAGCGATTATCCATTATGGCGGCATAATCGTTACATCGTTAACTCTTAACGGCTGCGCGTAGCTGCGTTTTATCGCGCCATCCTTCCCTGGCAGTTACATCGTTCGAATCGCGGCTATAGAAGCAAGATCTGCCTGCTAGATAGTGCGACCTGTACATTCGTCTAAGTGTCCTTGCCAAATGAAATTCTCCCTAATTAGAATTTCACGAGCTTTAATTTTGACAGCTCGTTGGAATATCGCTCGGCTTAATCCGCTTCAAGTACTCTCGGATGGCAGAGTAGAAAAAGTAAGAGTCACTTGGCAATGCGTCTTAAAGGGGATTTCATTGCGGTGCAGGTAGCTTCTTAATAAACCGACAGCCAACTCTATCTTTACTTATCTGCATGTATATTAAGCACCTTCAAATATCTTTAAAATAACTCGTTTATGTCTCAATTCTCAATTTCTATTTATTATTGTAAGAATTTTTATTTCAACATAACTTTTTTACATGAATTCTTATAAAATTTACCAACACTGCAATGGTATTTAATAAAATTATAATTTTCTACTTTTTTGTAAAGTTCATAAAATATTATATAAAATAATAATATCAAGTAAACAAAGGAATCCTAAGCATAGTGATATACGTAAAAGCTTTATTTTCAATAAAAGTTCATAGCGGCAATCGACTACACCATAAAATCGACTTAATTAAAAAAAAAAGAATAAAAAGAGTTAGAGATTGTTTCAACTTGCATCCGTAGCCAATCAATAACGAAAATATTAATAATTTAATAAATTGAATAACCTTTTCACGCTGCAGGCAGCTCTGCTCGTTATTATCCGAGGGCTGGACTGCAGCCGCGAGCGAATGCATTTTTCGGAGCCGCGGCGGCGGCGGCGGCGGCAGCAGCAAAATACGCAGACTGCGCACTCACACCCTCGCAAAAAAGGGAACGAGTGAGAGGGAGAGAGAGAGAGAGAGAGAGAGAGAGAGAGAGAGAAAGATAAACGAACGACAATAATTATCGTGAAAACGGAATATCCCCGAGTGCGGCTGTCGGAGGACGGCTGTAGAGCAGGAGGTGGGAGGTGGGGGAGCGACCGGATGCCATTCCCGGTCGCGCCGGCCGCCATTGTGTTCGTTATAATTAAAAACGCGAATCGCAATTGCAAATTGGAAAATGGGCGCCGCTGGCTGCGCGCGCGCGCCTCTCTCCCCCTTTCTCCCTCCCCCTCTCTCACTCTGCGGCTATATTGAGGCAGAGACGCGAGAGCGCGTTGTTTATGGGCCGTTCATTGATTTTTACGCGCGCAAGCTCGCTCTCGCTGCCCGCCGGCCGAATTAACGAGCGCTCCCTGCCGATTTCGGCGCTGGCATATAATCGCCGCCGATATGCCAGCGCACCGTCACCGCTCGCTCCCTCTCTACCACATATACTCTCTCTTTCTCTCTACTATGGCTAGCAGAGTCTGCAAGGCCATATCCTCTTGATTGCCCCATGCCGACGCTCTCTCCTTTTTCCACTGCGCGCCCACTCCAGTTACCTTTTGCATATGCCTACGTGCATCTTTGAAGCGCTGCTTTGGCCTCGTTTCGTTCCGCCTCTCGAGTCTGTCACTGGGACCTGAACATTCTCATAGCTCCAATGGAATATTTTTTTTTCTTTTCCATGGCACTCGCTTTACTTTTTACCGAGTACAAAACGAGCAAGTCTATATAAACAGAAGGATTAATAAAAATAATAATATTTTGGAGAATAAAGAAAAGCTGGCGAGCAAAGGACGATAGAGAGGGAGATTCGCAGAGTAGGAGAAAAGTGCTGGTTTGAGCTCTGCGGTTGCGGAATTAGTATTATCAGGAAGAGAGAGGCACGAGCTCGAGGTCGGCCCTTGTATCGCGGCAGGAAAGAGTCAGAGGGCAAAAGAGCGGGCTAAAATCAGGGAAAATCGAGGAAAGAGAGCTGCAGCGACGTAGTGCTAGGCGGTCCGCGTGCGCCAGCCATTAGGCACTCCGAGGCCGGGGTAATGCGATCGGGGCTAATGGCTCGCTCTCTCGCTTGCTCTGCCCGTAAGCGATAGCTTCTAAATAACTCGCAAACTGCACACGTACGATTGTACATACGTGCCGATTCAGAACGGGCGCTGCTCGCGGGGATATATCGGCTCTCTTCCTTCTTCTTCTTCCTCTTCTTTTTCTTCCTCCAGCTCGTTTTGTACGCGCATCGCTAAATTAGCAAAACATTCGCGTTTCCCCGTGGCCCCGCGCACTCGCCCATTAATTATTCATATGCGCCAGACCAGCGAGGGACCAGGCTATTAAGCCAGCTTGCAGCACGCGCATCAGATTATGCCCAGCCGATTTTTGCCTTTAATAAACTCGCATGAGAAATGCTTCGCTGCTTCCTTCAATTTTCACTACAGATACCAAAAACTTTCTCGCTTCCGAAAGATCACCTAATGCGCGCCTTCATTTTACATCTTAACTCTTGAAATATTTATCTACTTATTTTTTTTACTCTTCATATAAAAGCTAAATTAATTATTAAAAATAAACTGTTTATAAGACTGAATAATATGTTTACAATATTGATAGTTGCTTTACCAGATGAAATAATTTAAATTAAATACTGTAAATTAAATGTGCCTTCAATTATGCAAAAGAATAGAGCTACAAATATTTTAATGCTGCTAAAATAAAATAAAAGTATAATAAAACTTAGAATTTATGAAGAGAAACGGTTAAACTGCATCCTCAATTAACATAATTTCATTCATTAAAACAGTTTACAGGCATTATAGAGTAGGCCAGCAATAATAGCGAGGCATAAAAAACAATCAAGAGCCAGCCCGGCGAGGGCTTACGAGCCATTAAAGATCTCCTAGAAATCAGCATTTGACTGTCAAGAGCTCGTTCCTACGAAAGCAGAAAAGCGAGACGAAGGAGAAGGAGAAGGAAAAGAATAAAAAGAGTAAGTGTGCGAGAAAAAAAGGAGCGAAAGTAAAAGATCCGAGCGCGCGTGCGAGAAGGCGAGAAAAGGGTTTGGGCCGTCCACTATATAGTCGGAAAGAGAGAGGATGGGGGGGGGGGAGAGAAGCATGAAGCCAGATGATATCGCACTCGGTCGGATGGTTGGGCACGCGGGGGGTGGCCCATAACCTGGGGTTAAAGTGCACTAGCGATTTCTTAAGTAAGTATAAATCTGGCATGATGCGCTCGTAAAAGCCGAGCAGCGGCAGAGGCACAGCGGCAGAGGCAGCGTGCGAGATGCGTGTGACTGACTAGAGGCGGATTTTTCGCGAGGGACTCTGCCTTATTTCGTCCTAAGCCAGAAGCGTGCGCGCTGACCGGACGGACGCACACTCGTGTGGTCCAGATGGTCGAGTTTTACGAGGAGCCCGGCTACGGCCCCGTAATACTTCTTCCAAGAGACGAGGGACACGCGACGACGATGCGGCCACGGAAAATGACTTGTTTTATCGTATCGTAACTCCGAGCCTACCAGAGTTTTATTGAAAATTGATGTTTATACGCCCGGATTTGCTTGCCTCTTTTTTCTCTCTTTTTTTATGCTTTAAGACTCTCTTCTTTCTTACATCTTATTATATGCGTCTATGTTTTTCTAATCATTACCTACTACTGAAATTTCGTAAAATAAAGTAATTGTAAGAGTAAATAATAAAATTCATCATCACTATACAGATAAATTTAAATTTAATCTTCTATTTTGCGGCAATTCTCCGGCAAGTTTAAACAAATATCAGATTAACGTCCGATGTACTTTGCCGCAAAAAAGTCAGGCAAAGTATTTTACAAGGATAAATTTTGGCACTAACGTTGCGGTGGTCCTCCTCGCGGGCGTATTTTTTAAAATACGATCGTTCAGAAAACAAATTTGCCTACTTCCGTCGCTATGCCAGAGAGTGGGAGAGAAAGAGAGAATGAGTTTGGAGAGAGGAGGAGGGATGGAAAGGGGAGCAGAGCAGCGACACAGAGCGATATTCAACGGAAGTGCGAAAGATCGGAAAAGAGTCTGGGTACTTCTTCGCGGCAAATGTCCCGTGACGGAAAACGGCCAGCAATGTCCAGCTTCGAACAAATGTATGTGCTGCCACTCCCGCTCTACCTCCGCTTACCCAAATAAACGATGCTGCACTTTTCTTACGCGCTTTTTTACATTATTTAAAGACGTCGATGCTACTGATCTTTTTAATTCTCTTAATTTAATTTTAAATTCAACATTTTTTATTGAAACTCAAGATAGCAATAAAAAATGGGAGGAAGAGGGAGAGTGAAAGAAAAATAAGACAGCTATACTGGCGAGAGGCTGATGCGCGTTTGGAAGAAGTAAGAAAAAAATTACTTCCATTAGACGATCGGTAAAGGAAGATTTCGTTTCGATCTCGAGTGTCATCGTCGCGGGAATGTCGAGATTTACTGTCTGGCATGCAGCGCGCACGCGCCCACGGTAACATTATCCTCGTGAGATACAATCCTTTTTCGTCGAACCTGCGCATAAAACGTCTTCATGGTTCCCTCGGCCGTATAAAGTTTCGCCGATGTATCAAATTATTTCGGACTATCTGACTTTCGACGATTGCTCCTTTTCTAATCCTCAAATTTTGCCACACAGCCGATTATCGCTACTTTCACACCTTCGCCTTAGATCCAACAATGCAGCCTTTCTTTATATCTTCAAGTAGAAAATAATAAAGGCTCTAGTTAGAGGACATTTTTTATTTCTACTCGGATAGAAATTTGCAAAATTTATAATTTTCGTTGAATAAAAATGTTGTTAGAATAGTTTAAAAATGTAAAATATTTTATTAAATATAGAGCAATATTTAATCGATCGATTTGTCAGAAAAATCGAAGGAGCCCCGTGGATAAGATTATAAAAAGAAATACAAATTGACATTTCATCAGAGCTTGGCGTTACTGTCAAGTTGAAATAATGATTGACTCTTTAACAAGTATAAGAGATATTCTCCGAAGGGCCGACAACTTTTCGACTGGATTTTTCTTTCTCGCGCGATAGGATCAAAAAGTTTGTCACACTTGTGGCTCTCCGTAGGGCTGGCGCTTGCTGCAAGCAAAGGATCGAGCGAACAAAGAAAGTAGGTATAGGCGAGCGATCGAAATGAATTGCTCAAATCACTGGTGCAAGCTCATCGTCAGGTGGAACCGGTCGGCAGCTCACCCCCCGCGGAACGGCTTATTTGTCACGAAGCAGCGGGGCAAAGCCGGCGATCGCTGACCCCGCTGATCTCCCTCGACTTAATAATATTCTCACATTTGGACGGATAGAGACGCGAAGGATGTGCCCCATCGAGAGCTGAGATGCGTATCGGCGATTAATATACGGCCGCTCTCGCTCGCGCTCTCACTCGCGCTCTCACTCGCGAGCCCGGGGGGCGAAACAGATACGCATCGCGGACGACCCGCCGAGAGGAGTAAAGCGAGATTGACAAAATGCTCCGACGAGTACCTATGCTTTTTCTCCTTCTCTCTACCTTTTTATTTTTACATTTTCTTTACTCTTTCCAATTTTTTTTTTTTTTTTTTTTAATCGACAAACTTGAGAGACTATTATGAAATAAGGTTTCTCAATAATTAAAAAGCTCTTGAGATTTAAATTGCAATTATTTTATATAATCTTATTTTTGGATACTCGCATCATTATTTTCTCTCTACAAATAATAAAATATAGCATATTGATTGAGCATTGTATTACTATTTAATAAGATAACAGAAATACCAGTACAATATTAAATTTATACAATATTCATAAGTCGAATGTAAATAACACATTTTATTAAATTTGAATAAAGAAAAAAGAAGTTAAATAAAGGATTATTATTGATTCAATTAGGTGATGTTGATTTATAGAATGTAAGGTCTAAATCGATATCAAGAGCTGTGAATATCCGAACTTGATAAATTTCAATCGAACGAAACATCGCGGAGAAAGGAAGAGGAGAACAAAGGCTTCGTAGCAAGAAGAGATCAAAGGTGCAAGAGGCGAGTCCGGCACCTTTATCGGAATAAACGAGAATAGAGAAACAACGAAATGGACTGTGTGTAATGCAACAAAGTCGATCGTCCCAAAAGTGGTCAGACTGAATGTGTCCGTCCCATTGGAGGGGAAGTGGCCTGTAACGGGACAAGCCAGCAGCAAACACGTAGAGAGATAGAGAGAGAGAGAGGGAGAAAGAGAGCAGTCAATTTTTTTTCTATTCTCGACGCGGGCGAAAACGCCCCCCCAAATGCATTCCGCGTCTTTGACGTCGGCGCTTACCGCAAAGATCCGGCTTAACGGACGTTCGGTAATTACCGTGTCTATGCGCCAGACAAACCATTGTTAACGGAAAAAGGCCTCCTGTTATCTGGACTCGTATGCGCCATGCGTCCATCGAATAGAGACGACTGTCGAGATTTCGGAACGTGAATACAGACTCGTGGTCTGGGAAATTACTTTGCTTACTTTTTTACCATGTTTTCTTGCGTCCTTTATTTTGTCTATTATTCAGATTTGAATTAATATTTAAGTTAATAATTAACTCAAACAAGAATTTCAGTATTAGGAATTAATAACACTACGAAATTATTTAATAATGTAGGAAAGGTATGTATAAATTCTTAATATGTTTAATTAATTTAATAAGCAGAGACTGCTTGGATCTACATATGTACATTTACTTGAAAATAAAATTTGTAAGATTATACATGTGGCTTCCCAAGATTTTTTGATAAGTCTACTGCACTCTAAATATATAAAGTTTTAATTGCTTTCATTTATCTAGATTCAATTTGTTTTCTTTGATCTTGGATATACATTTAGTACATATAGTATGTATTGTTATGTCGAGAAGGCGCATAGATATAACAAAACAAATATTATAATTATAATTTAATTTAATATTTTTGATATTAGTTACTTTTGAATAAATTTTTCTTAATTATTTATGTAAAATTAATAATTAAAACTGTAAAAGAAAATAAGTCCCCTCCTGATCCAATTTCCAAGCATTTAGAACAATTTATAAGCTTGACTAATTTGCAGGTAGAGAAAAAAGTACATCTTGAAGTTATACCTATATTGGTATTAAGATGCTAAGCACTTATTTAAAAACTATAATAGGTCAATTTCTTGAAAAGCTGAAAAACCTTAGGCAGCTTAAATGCGTAACTAGCTCTCTTTCGGCCTCTCGCCGCTTTTTCCCAGCGCATGTATTAGCAATCTATTTATAGGAATTTGGCAAGAATCTCGGCGCTTGTAAGAAATCGAGCGTCAAGTCTAAACGTTCTTAGATAAGCGATCGTCCTTGCCGTCCATGTTGCATTCACAATAAGCGCTGGAAAAGAAGACAAATATTGCGAATTCGTGTCGCGATCGCTACCGGGAAGCCGCTCGGCTACGCACGCGCGTCTCGCATTCTCGATTGCTTTGGCGTCAATCAACAACGTGTATACTCTAACTCTACGCTGGGATAAGGCACGCTCCTGCCTACGTCGTGGCTGGCTAGAGCGAGTGTTTCGTAAACACAGTGTCTGGGTCGCACGAGAACCTCCTTAATCTTCGGCGTGCGCGCGCCCGTACGCGCGACGTCATCAAAGACGTCCAGACTGATTGATCGGTCAATGAGCCGCGCGCAAACCTGCGCCGCCGCCGCCGCCGCCGCCGTTGGCGACAATAGGCCACGATCATCGCGAATGCAAGGGTGCAAGCGTCTGCAATTTCATCGAGGGGGCCTTGACTGCTTGTATGTATCGCTCTTCTTGAATAATAAATAATGGAAACGTGATTTTCATTGAGGGATTGATAACGATTTCTTTTATTTTTCTTCTCTTCTATGTGCTAAGGAGGTGAAAGCTGCTGCTAGCAAGGGACGTGGCAGCGTCCCCTATGTCAAGTATAAGTAACCATGTTACAAACTAGCCAAGGGGCCGCGACGTGTGCCACTTAGACAGCTCATTTGGGATTTTCTAACCTCTTTGATTTTTATATATATTTTTCTTACGAAAATGATATATTTGTATATAAAAAAAAACATCCATAAGATATAAATAAAATTTTGAAAAAAATTTGATAGAAAAAGATGCCTTTATTATTAAAGAAATTTTAAAGACGTTTAAAATTTTCGATACTTTTTCTCCGTTCATGAATTTTGTTCTTCGCTCGTCGATTTTGTTCATATTTCGGCAAAACTTAACCTTACGCAGAAGGACCAGCTACTGTTAATCAAGATTTTATGATTCACGCAAGTTTTATAGAAAGAATATATCTATTGCTGAAGAAACTGTAAATCTCTTAAGCCACAATAATTAATGTAAACTAAAAGTAAATATCTTAGCTTTAAAAAGACATAGGGTTGTGAACTTTTTGTTAATAGTTTATTTCATTTAGTGTATCAAGAAAGATAATTCCAGTAAACTTATTTTTTATTGATAAAAATGATTTAATGATAAAAATATTCTTTCTCTAGGTTCAAAAATTATTATACTTCTTTATAAACTAAATAAAACATTAGAATCACATACTTTTTTCACAAATCAAACAAAAAGAAGTATTGGAATCAATGTGTATATAATAGTCAAAAAAGCATAAGTAAAAACGACCGGAATAGCTTTTAACACTTTTCTTTCATTCTGTTTAAATATTAATAAAAGTTTAGTATAAAGTTTTTGTTCATTCCTAACTGTAAAAATTCAATGCCAAACCATTAATAACTTGATATCTATATATTTATTGAACTCCTTATAAAGCAACGAGCAAAACAAGTAGAGAGGAAGTTTTAATAAGTTTCAACCCAGTTTTAATCTTATATAATCTCGCTTAGATAACGACCCAGGCAAAACAATCGACAATTCTGACATGCTGGTCGCAGAGAGAGAGAGAGGGGGGGGGGTGGGGCTGGAGCGCGGGCGCCTCGACATGCAGGCGAAAAACTTTAAAAACGAAAGCTGCAATAGCCACAGCGATAGTCGGCAGACTAGTCGATGGGCCGATGCATTTTTCTCGACGATGTCACGCACGAGCCTGTGCGCTCGAGAACAGTAGTATAGCAAGAG
This sequence comes from Eupelmus azureus, assembly GCA_030522685.1. Lineage (NCBI taxonomy): Eukaryota > Metazoa > Arthropoda > Insecta > Hymenoptera > Eupelmidae > Eupelmus > Eupelmus azureus. The sequence continues at coordinate 6,290 of JAPYZA010000178.1, read as the reverse complement.
TTAGCCGCTCGCGCCACTTCAAAGGAAGAGGCGCAGCAGCAGCAACAACCTGGCCCTTCACGCGGCTTAGCCGCTCCAATAATAATATTCCCTTTGTCCGTGTTTCCCGCGCAAGCGCGCGCGGCGTTCTTTTCTATCTCTCTTTCTCTCTATCTGTGTCCAGGAGAGGGTGGCGCGTTTTCTGTCTCTGATTCCCTCTCTGATGGTATCGAGTTGCGCGGCCGAACGGAATGTTGTTACATTCAAATTAGAGTGGACGACGAGGACGGTATGTGCTGCGAGAGAGAGAGAGAAGAGAGGAGAAGAGGGAAGGGACGAGGAATACGCTTTCAAAGAGACGGCGCGCCAAAAAAGAGCATGCAGAGAGAGAGAGAGAGAGAGAGAGAGGATCTGCAAACTGGCATGGGAGATGCAAGAGAAATGGGAAATTAAAAGTCAAGTAAAAAGTACGACAATTGCCAAGATTTTGGTAATTGGATATGGGAGCTTTTTTAACCGCTGGCTTTTGACTTTTTAACTTTATTCTCTCTGATTATTTTGCTTGAATTGAATTTTTTAAATAACTACTTGCGCTGCTCATGTTTATGTTTCAATATTCGCATTTACTTATTTTAATCATATGCAGAGTCCAAATGAATTTTTCATAATCCAACGAAGCCGCACGTGCCATTATTTTTTACCTTAAAGTACAATCGCGCAGGGTCTCTGAAAATCGAAATAATAAGCATGAAAATTTATTTTTGAGAAAGAAATGTTGAAATGTATTTCTCAGCGAGCAAGTTCAAGTGAGTTCAGTGAGTGGTCCTTTGGATGTTTGCTTGCTTGCGCGTGCAAGCAAGATGGGTTATACAGGCGCGCGATGCAACAGCCCGCCGCACGCCGAGCCGTGCGGAGACGGACACGGGGATCGTATTCAAAACAGCGGGAGGCGGCAGCGAGTCTTTCTTCTTTTTGAGCCTCTCTCGCTCCTCCTACGTTCATCACTGCTCGAGTCTTTCTCTCGCGGCTCACGGAAATTCCTCTCGGCTCTATTCCCGTGACTTTCTCACAGCCTCAATGCCACGATTAATCAACTGGGCAAAAAGCTCACTTTATCTCCCTACAAAAAGTAAAGTCCACCTTTTACAAAATTCGCATGATAATCGCAGAGGCGCGCGCACTGATCTATCGGAAGCTTGCATAACGATCGAGCGCATCCATATGCACAGATCGATAAGGAACGGAAACGAGACAGACACAGCGGACGTCAGGTCGCAGCGCGTCTCGCTTACTGTGCGCACACGTCGACCTTGTCTCTCACGAAGGTAGAAACATGCAGAGCGCGTACTCTGAGCTGCTTCTCGCCCCGGATGCCATCGTCTCGTTCGCGCGCGCGACTCTTCGATCTGCATCGAGGAGCTGCTGGTCTGCATAGTGGCTAATTGTCGGTAACCGCGCGCCGGGAATCTACAATGAAGTACGCCAAGTCCCGAGCTCTTCTCTATTCTTCAATATACATATAGCTACTTTTCAGCGCGCCGCGCTACTTTGTATGCGTCGGAGAGCTGGCGCACGTGCGCTCGATAAAAGTCATTAGACCATTGCTTTTTTCGCGCCCGGCTGTCTTGCGAGCCGATCGAAATTAATTTATGCAGCCTTTTAACCGAGATATAGTAATTGGCCTTGATTACCAACTGATTCTTTTATCTATCTTCATGAATTATCATAGCGATTAATGTGCTAATTTCTTCTTACTTCAACTTTTCATTTTATGCGCTAAAAAAAATATTGATTTCAGAAAATGTTTTGCCTTTTCAGTATCTAAGCAAAAATACATTCATGACTAAATAAAAGTGAAACTCAATTTGCGACTTATCTAACAAATTGCCTTGGTACTAGACAAGTCGAATAGAAATGAATAATAACAGCCAAGAATAAACCATATTCGCATTTAATCGAATCTTTTTCTCTTTAAGAAATGTTGTCCGAACGTGACATTATAGGTACATACTTGGGTCGAGGGAGAGAGAGAGAGAGAGAGAGAGAGAATAAATCGTAAATTGTATTATTAGCAGGTTATTTTCGTGTCTTGCATCCCTGAGTATACATTGATTGGGCCAGCAGGGGATTTGTGCGCTAACACGTGCCAAATCTCGCTGTGTCCGTGGCTGGTGCGCGCGCGCGTCTCCCTCGGACTTTGCGCGTCCCTCTCCAGCAGGCTGCAAGTACACAAAATTCGCGACACGTGTGCCGTCATAAGTTTTGATTATTGCGTTTAACGATTTGCTGGAGGTGGCGGCGCTACAGCCATCTATGAGCTTAGCCGCTCATCTCTTCTAATACTATCAATTTGTGTAATGAAAAATATTAAACGGATTACCTACCTACAGCAAATAAATACAACTTATATAACAGTCTATGTTGCTTAAGATTCTTGGATAATTCTCGGATAAGAAGCTTTATCAAGCAGAACCGTTTTACTATATTTTATTGCTAGAGTCTGTACATTTTCAAGAGGAAGAAAATTCCATTTAACTTCTAAATACATTTAATCATTTATTTTCATTCTAAATTCATTACATAGTTGATATTTTGTCATTACAAAATACGTTTGCCGAGATTACTCATCATTTTATTGAATTATCAAATAAATGTTTTTTTATACGAGCATAATGAAAACCACTGATGATAATCGATATTTTGCGAAAATAAAAAATTATTAAATAATAATCACTATAAGAAGTAGTTTTTTCATTTACAAATGAAGTATTACTTACATAATGTGTTAAAGCCTTAATAATGGGCAAGGCGGATCTGAAAAAATTAGCGAAACTGTTGAAACATCGTAAGAAAGAAAAGAAAAAGGAATAAAGAATTGTAAGTATACAAAACGGGGAAAGCGTAACTCCTTCCTGAGGGGGTAAATTATCGCTCTGTTTACCCGCGGCTAATGGCCTCTAGATCAGCCATCGTCCGGCGCAACTCTAACTTGCGCGAACGCGCGAACTTGCACATTGTGCGTGCTGAGGGTAGACTAGACTGCCTCTGTCTCTGTCTCTGCTCGCGTGCACGCAACGCAAGAGCGTAAGACCGATCGATAAAAATGTGCCTGCTCAAAGTGCGATAACATACTTTTTATCGATGTACAACACGGCATTAGCAAGTTTTTTTATCTCGATTTATAAATTTACATGAAAAACTGATGTCAAAATGGCTTGTAGGAAAGATAAAAAAATTTTAATATTTTTCTCAATGATTATATCTTATATTAAAAATTATTTATCATGAAAGAATTTATTTAAACTAGAATTGGGATAACAAAGTTAAACGCTAATATCCACATAGTTGAATTAAAAGTATTATTAGTGAATATTAACATTTAAAGTTTCAATAATATTAGCTAAATAGTCAATTAGATAAGATATATGAGAGTAGAAAAAATATTATTGAAAATCCTGTTTTTAAATTTTTATTTTTCGTAGACTGTCGCAATGTTTGTCATATTTGTGTGGAGGATAAAAATCGGCGTTTCCCTCTGGAGCAGTGCCGGAAATTCTTATCTCACTTAGAGAAACAATAAACGAATGCAGGCTCACGATCGTCACGACTTGCGCATGTTTTTCATTGGCAACGACACTGTCTCTCGGGCGATCGTGGCTTTTAAATTGAGATTGACGCCGATATGAAGACGTCTCTGTTGGCCTCCGAGCGGAAGGGAATCTGCATACATTGTCTCTTGCCGTGCCGCTGTATCTCTGTCTATACGCTTCACCTTCGACCTCCGCAGCTGCAGTTTACATATCTCCGCCGCTGCTTCTGCTGCTGCCTGCTACTGCCGCCGCCGCTGTGCTTCCCCCTCAACCTACAAGTGAAAACGTACGAGCAAGGACAGACCTTTCTCAGATCGCAACCAAGCAGCCAACGCCATGAGCGCAGTCTGCACTCAACAGAAACGACGGGGCTCAACGCTTTTTCATATTCTCTTGAATATATTTTTTTAGGACATATCACAACTTTTTGTCTTGATAGAAGGCTTGATCAACAATTGAATAAAAGAAAAGGGATCTATATATACGATGGAAGGAATACAAAGGAAGAATGAAAAAAGTATTTTTAGGTAGTTAAATTAATCTAATTAGCAAGTCATCCGAAGCGGAGCACGTGTAAGAAAACATGAGCCGCGCGCAGCAGAGCGAGCTACGCGTTCTCGCGTCCGTCTGTCGCTTGTATTATTTATAAGCTCACGCGTATTCGCACACGCCTCACGTCCCGGCGCGCTCGTCAGACTCGCGTCGTCCGACAAATCTTTAAACGTAAACGGCTCTCTAAAGGTAGCCTCGTGCTCGCGAGCAGTCGTTCGATCTGGCTGTCGGCTTGCAGCCGCCGATGCGAACGTGGATGGCGATGCCTAAGCAAAGATAACTGCAGGCAGGCTGCGTGTCTCATTGTCGTCCCGCGAGCGGGCCATCGAAATGTAGATGCTCAACCTGGCGCCTGCGCCCATTAAATCAGCAGAGAAGCGCGACACGCCGACGGTTCGCACCTCACGGTGGTCCTTCCTTTCCCTCTCTGCCGCTGATGCCTCATGCATGCGAGGGTGGTCCCCTCCTCATGCCAAGGGAGGCCTCCATCTTCTCGATTTCTCTTTCTTTTCTCCCTCAATACGGAGCTTCCTTGACTTTTTATCTACCTTCCTTACATGCTAATGAGATGACGATTAATCTCGCTTCTTCGATAATTTTACTTTATCCTCAATGAAATAAAGAGTAATCAATCGAGTTTTTTTCATGCGAATCTTTTGATTAAGCTGGATCCAACGTTTGCATCAATTTTAATAAAAAAAAAGTTGGAATAAAATTATAAAAAAGTAAGAAAAATGATCTAAAGTATGAGGAGCTAAGTATAATTTAATCATTGAATTATCTAAAATTCCAAAGTAATTGTGTGAGCTGTTTTTTTTCAAATAAATTAATACAGTCATATCCTTAATTAATTAATAAGCTCATAGATGTAGTTGCAGTTTAATTAAAATCTAATAGCTACTCACAATTAATAACAATATAATTTCATTGAATCGCAAGGTGATTCAATTGTCTAATTTTCTCAAGTTGCAGAGAAAGTTAAATTTTCAAGAAAATGAGAGAAGCAGTTGCAGTAAAAAAATGTAATGAAAAATGAAAAAAATAAATGACCATGTATATGTGAGCAACAGAATGATGAGCGCGAGGAGAGTAGGTGAGTGCAAGTGAATAGGTATGGAGGCGCAGGCAGGCTGGAATCGCTTGATAAGTCAACGCCTTAGAGGCTCTTGTTTTCAGCGTCGTCGCTTGGCTGCTGCAGTAGGTTGCAGGCTGGGAGTTTGGCGAGTTGAGCGCGGCATCGGCGATAGATGGGAATCGAGCTGTGTGCTGCGCCCTTCGGAAAGGCTTTTATTTCGAGGAAAAAGGCGGGTGCAAAAAGGAGCCGAGCGAGAGCTGGATCTCGGCTATAATGGCACACAAAGCCCTCTTTGAATCAGCCGGCTGCGAGGGAGCTGCGAGTTGCCGCCTATCGGCGATCTGCTGCCGCGAGCGCGGCGCGCATCCTATGCAAATCCTGCCCCTCTTATAAATACATCAGCCTCCTAGAGCTACCTTACCTCCTTTTCTTTGGCTCGCGAGACCGCCTCCCCCAGCCCCACTTTGCCGCCGCTATCTTCCATCTGCGTCCTTCTCGTCAGGCGCGTTCGCGACACTAGGACGGCAGCCTCCAACAACAAAAATCGCCAATGCTCCGATGAGAGCAGCTTGATAACCAACCGAGAACTACGACTGATTGTCTCAGCCACAGGACGACTGTATGGAAATCCCCGAGCTCCTGTCGAACTCCTGTCAAGGATCTCGCTGCGCGCTTTTATCAAAGCCACCTATCGGATGGGAACCAACTTTTTTACAGCTCGGAAACGCGTAAATATAAGCGCGCACCGCTCGGAAAAGACAAGCCCTCTTCTTCCACATTTTCTGCTGAATCACACTCAAACTCTCGCTCTCGCTCTCCATTCTTTCATCTTCACTCGCTCGATTACGACATTTTTTATTTTCTCTCCACGGACTTCTTTTCATTCATCTCCAATTATTACTTATTACTTATTAAATATCTCATAAAATAATAGACTTTTTAAATGTCTACATCTCTAAAATGGCTTAGAATCTACTTTTTATAATGACAAGAGATCCTCTGCCTCATGAAAAGCAGCAGCTTTCTTCTACGGACACGAGCGACAAGCGAATCAAAGATAGGTGAATTCATTTTCGGCACCATATACGCAAAGA
>JAPYZA010000177.1:0-51854 GCA_030522685.1 Eupelmus azureus | reverse complement strand
GGAGAGACGAGAGAGGAGAGAGGAGAGTTCTAGAGCCGCGTTTCTTAGTATTCTAAATGGCTTTATTTGATCTGAAAACAGACGGATCGCGCGCGTTGCTGTGGACTTTTAATCGTTTGTACTGCTGTTAAATGATGCCTTGTGTGTTTGGTAATTTCAAGTTGCTTCTTTGGCGCCGTTGCATGAGAGGCTAATTAGTTGCAGGCTAATTAGAGGTTGAATGTGAGGAAGGATCCATGTTTAATTGCTACTTGGATCTTTCTAGGTAGAATTATGATTTTCTTGATTTAAAAATGAATAATAAGGGATACACTGTTTTGAGTTTCCATGCCAAATTTGATTCATAAGTATTTTTATCCACTGTTAGTTAAGGAAAATCTACTTGGTTGCGGATTATATTCTATTAAAAGAAATCATAATAGAGTATACGTATACGGAGAAAAAATTACTATATTTTACATTAAAAATTAGTTTATTTCAAGAATTTTTTTCTATAAAATATACTAATTGTTTCTATTTGCGAGTTGATTTTTCGCTTGGATTATAGTAACATTTAATAAATCATATTTTTCTCCATTAATCCATGAAAAAATAAACCTGCCGCTATACCACTATTTAAGCGACTATTTATTAGAAAAAACCAAACGTTCCAAGAGATCCACAAATCGCCGGCGTAACAGTAAAGCCGATAAAATACAAAGCAGTTAATAACCCAAAGAAATTCCCGCCTGAGAATTTTTCCAACAATAGCTCACAGTACCTTCAAACCCTCGCCACCTCGCGCCGACTTCCCGGCTTAAAAGGGTCCGCGCGAAACACCTCCGCGCGCGCGCGCGCGCTCTCGCTTCATAAGAAGAACCATATAATTAGCATCGCGCGAGAGAGCTCCTCTAACCTCTCGCACGGTTCGCTGCGCGCAAGCCAAGCCCCTTCCCGCTCTTTTTCTCGCGCGCTTTGATATATTTCGCCCAATAGCTCGCGCGCTGCTTTTCGCTTATCTGATCGCAAGCGCAAGTCTCTTGTAGGGTACTCTTATATACGTACGCTTTACGGCTTCGTTCTCTCTCTCTCTCTCTCTCTCTTTCTCTCTTTCACTCTCGGTTCAGAGGCGAATTTGTAAAGCTGCCGCAACTGCTACCAGAAGACTGCGAGATCGATCGCGTTCACGCGCACGCGAGGGGTAATTACGGCAGGGGGATGTTTTCGTTGCTTTAAGAGTTAGAAGGGACTTTTTGGTTGTGCTGCCGAGCGGTTTCTCGTTTGATTTCTCGATGCTCTTGCTTTTTCAACTGTAAGATTAAAATAACTTCAAAGATTTTAATCTGTGAATCTATTTGCGTTTTGCATGCTGAATAATCGTATCCATAGTATATATCGAATGTATTTTTTAATTAGTTAAAGTAGTATGGTTTGGCGGCTTACCACACCCGGGGTGTATCTACTTATAGGTATCTCCTATCGGAAAAAACAGTGAGCCCCAAAAGACGCACTCGATTAGTACTTACTTATAAAATACAAATTACTTGTTAGTATAATTTTCTATAATTCACAAAAAATCTTTTTTTATTTACTACTTTTACATGTTTAAATTTATTTTTATTTAATAATGCGACCCTTGCAAGTGCATCGAATACTAAATAACTTTACTTCTAATTATTATGCATTTTTCTAACGTAAGACGTTTTTGTCTGTTACAGGTACGTACTCTTTGACTGCTCAATAAATCCCATCAAGACGTTCTCTTGTTCAGCGTAAGTATAACGATCCATGCCATCATTACCACACTTAAAAATAAAAGCCTCTTCGAGCTTTCAAAAGAGACCGTGAAAAAGCTGAGCGTATATATACAGTACGCAAACACCGTCATCACGGCGACACAATGGCTCGTTTAAAAATTAATAAACGGGCGACCTCGTTAAAGCGTCTCGAAGCGGTCATTCTTATATACGCAGTGCAAAAAACGCCGATATAGAGCGAAACCAACGATAAAGCCAATCTGTCCGCCGCTTCGCGCTCGCCTGCCTTTCCTTTATCGCCGCCTGCTCCTCGTTTTTCAGCGACTGCCGCCGCGCTCGTGAGCTAGATGTGTCGTTTTACGGTAGATCTAATTTACGTCGTTTCCAGAGCTGAAGGGTAGAAAGTTCAGTTAGTAGGGCTAGTTATTCGTAGTGTGCTTCTGAGTTCTGGGCTAGATTTTATTGGGATATTTCGTTCGTTTCAGGAGCGAGAAATAAAATTTATTATATGAAGCTTGAGATTACTGCTGCTGATTATGAGTTACAGCTCATAAGTAACGACGAATATGTCGAAATATTATTTTTATAACGTTAAAAATGAAAATTATTCGAATCAAGCATACAGGGTTAATAAATTATTTAAACGTAAAACGTATCGTTTCATAGAATTTCTCAACAGTTTAGATGACCCTTCTTGTTAATTATTTTCCGTTTTAAAAATAATAGCGAAGTTAATCGAGTTATAGCACTTCCTCAGCTAATCAAAATCTGATATCTTATAACAAAGTTCGCGAGTCTATTCAAACAAATTAAACAGATATCTAATAAATGAAATTTTTAAAGCCTTTGAAACTTACAGATAGTGCCTTCAAAGTCTCTCAACGCTGAGAGAATTGTTTTTTTTTTTAAATTTATCACAAATAGTAGAAGTATAGTTATTACATATGAATGATACTTTTCTATGAATTTATACAATAACAATTATTACATACGTGAAAATTTCTGCATAAATATATATAAATAGTTATATTCATAAAATGATTATTTTACAGTATCGTATATTATATACCAATCTACCATTTTTTAATATATTGTAATAAATTTTACTCAGGTATTCTTGTGTACGGAAGTATTTGTTTCAATAAAATTAAAAATAGCTTATCGTCCAAAATATCTCTCAGCATTCTCAATTTTTTTGAAATAATGTCTCCTCATTCTTTCCTCCCGGCCACCGTGTACAGACGACTACCGGGATCGGCTAACGGGAAGACGAATCGGAGTAAGGGAGAAGAAAAGACGCCCGTTCGCGCGAACTTCTCCCTCCTGTAATAAGCGATTGCCTTTCTCTCTCTCTTTCTCTCTCTCTCTCTCTCTCTCTCTCTCTCTCTCTCTCGCTCTTTCTCTCTCTCGCTCTCTCTCTCTCTCCCTGCCTCTCTCTCTCTTCGATTGATGATAACACGAGCGAACGAGAGGAGTAGGAGAAAAGAAGAGCGAGTATTCGAGCGTGAAGAAAGAGGGAAAGAGAGAGAAGAGCAGATCTATAAACGCAAAGTAAATTATACGCCGTGAGCGTATTTAAGCGGCCGGAAAAATCGCCCGAGCGGCTTCATTGTGCCAGCGCCCGATAGATGCATAACTGTGTTTGCGCCGCGAATCTCTTGTTTTTTTTTGCGTTCTCCTCTATTTTTACCGGTACGCGCGGATGCTCTTCTGCCTCTCATATAAAGCAAGGCGCTAGGACTTTCGCGAAATGAGGGACAGAGAGAATTATTATGATAAAGTATCGGGGCGTACTTTGTCGTTTTTTCTTATTTATCCGGATTTAAGGGTCTATTGAAGGGAGAGTTTTTTATGGCTTCTTTATGGCACGATATATTTTTAGTGTAAAATGAATTACATACAGTTCATAGCGTGTAAATTTTATATTCCTCAAAAACCGATTAACCGCTGCTCGGAAAAACACACAAAAGCGTATGAGAATTTTTAAAATTCTATTTTTGTTGTTAATGGCTGAACAATATTTGATTTTTATAATGATTTTTAAAAGAGTGTCGTTTTCCTTTCAAAATTGAAAACAGAACTTTATTTCATATTAATTTTGTACAATTTACAATGTTCGATATAAATTTATATAACACTCTTTTATTATTTCTCGTAAAAATATTATAATTCTTTTAACTAGACGTCAAATTAAAAAGAAATATTTTCACTGATGAGTGAACTGATTAATTTTAGTTCATAGCCAATAAGAGAAATCCTATTACCACTCTAAATAGTGTCAACAGAGCCCGAATATTCAGACTGAAACTCTCCCAGAAGAAGCGAACTATAATTTTCACAAAACGTTATAATTATTATTATTCCTTCTTTTAAGACTAATTTTTATATACACGGTTAAAAACACGCGTGTAGTCTGTTAATATTTTTTGTCTGTTAACTGAATTGTCTGTTAAATTAACAGACAAAAAATGTCACTTTATTTATAAATTTAATACGTTGTTGCTTTTCTGTACACTCCCACCTTCTGTAGTCTTCGTTTTTATTAGTAATTTTTAAAGCAAACTAGCATTCACGTCACGTTGTTCGCTGATCAATATTAAAGGATTAATAATGCTTGTATGATTAATAATAATTATAATAATAATTATTAAAGGATTAATAATGATAAATTAGCTCACGGATTAATTAAAGTGCTCAAATGCTGAGTTTGGAACTTTGGAACTATTTTCTCCAAAAGAATGCTACATGGTATACTATAGTAACATACAATTTTCTTTCCTTTTATCCTTTTTACTTTTTCTGCAATTTTTAATCTTTATTTTCAATCTGTTAGCAAGTTTATATGTAAAATTTTTACAAATTTTTTAAACAACGAGAAGTTATATTAAAATATGAAATATACAACGTTAAATATTGTATGTTGTCTAAAAATAATTTTTATACATACTACAATTTTGTAGGACATAAAATTTTCAGAAAATAAACTATTTAAAATTAAATTTTGTAACAAATGCTAACTAGTTTATTCAGTGAAGCATTTTAATTTACTAAAAATTTTTTAAATTAATGAATCAGTTGAGATAAATCAAATATAATGTACTTATTTTTCGGGTTATCGAGTAAAATGCTGCTAAAGGGATGGAATAAATAAATACACAAATTAAATTTGCAATATATAAATTTTGAAAAAACGTTCGATTTTATTATAATACACTGCAGTGACAGTTGACTTAATTACCGGCAGTATATAAGTTTTAATACAAAAATTAAATTTTATTATTTTATTTGAATCAGAGCTTAAACAATTACAATCAACTCTGTGATACACGACCTGCATTTACGTCAAATACCATTATAAAGAAATTTTTTTTTATTGTACTCTAATTGTAACTCTGTCAATTACAATTCATAACTCACAAGATCACAATTGCAGTTCTCACAGTTATAATTAGTCGCGTTCCAGTTGTAATCACAGCCACAGCAATAGGCGAACAATCTAGCGGTTCTAAAACTCCGATACGTTTCCTTCAAAAATATCCATTCAAACCTATTTTTACAAACAAAACTTGGCATTAAAGCTACAGTGCCCTCCTTTCGATTGAATCAGCAGTCTCATTCATCATCGGCCGTAAGCTTAAGCACTGAACCACCAGTAAATCCACGACTAAATCACATACCTCTCAAAGATTCGAAACATCTTTCTCTACCGTTGGAATGACCCGAAGAAAGAAGGAAGTTTTTGAAAACAAACGGAGACAGACGTAACAACGCCCGAGGCACGGGTCATCTCGTCGGCCAGAGAGCAGAAAAGCACGACCGTTATATTTGCAGTGGACTCGCGCGAGGAATCTGAGCATGCCGCTTTGACGAGACTCTGCTCCTCTATAGAAGACATGAAATTGATGAAGTACCGTGCAAAAATATTAATTATTGCTTATGATATCCTTTTAAAAAAATTATTATCTATATAATACTAAATTTTTGAATTATTAATACATTTTGTTTTTATAAAACTTAATTTAAAAAACCTTCCTCTTTGGGATAGCAAAATTATTTTTTTATTATTTTAAAATTCTTCTGCATAAAAGCAATAAAGAGGAACAATAATAAAAAAATTCAAAAATATTTAGAATTACTGATACCTTATGGTAACGAGATTTTTACCAAAACAACTAGCATAATAAAAAAAAAATTTGTTTTTAAAGCAATTTGAAAAATGTACTAAAAAGTATAAATAATCAATAAAAAGTATGAATAATTATTAAAAAAAATAATAATAAACAAAAAATCCTGTTAAAAATTAAATTAAATTTTTATTATATGTATCATTATGTTTTTTATGCATAAAGCCAATCTAGTTTCCCAAAGGATAGAGAATCTCCAAAAAAGTCCTTTGTTATTACCAATTGCACCTGTAAACATATTTTGAAATTTTTAGGGTAATTATCTTTTAGGGATATTCTAATATATAAAATTGATGATTGTATATAAGAAATAATCCAATAAAAATTAAAGTTGATTAAATATTTTCATAAAAAATAAATAAAAGTCTTAATCTAAAATCGGTTTTATTTTATTAGCTTTGTGGTTTTAATATGATCTGCGTACAAATTAATAACAAAACCAGCACAAGAACTAATTAACCTAGAAAATGAAACTGAATGATGGTGAACCGAAAAATTTCAATTGGATCAAACTCACAAGTCAAATTTCTCTCGAAGCCCAATTAAAGCAATAACCGAAAGCCAAGCCGCAATGATGAATACGTCGGTCCTAAATTCGCGCACCGCGAAACGAATTCTGCGGGATGGTGCCGAAATTTCCGTCCTTCTCTCATGCAATTACAACGGGGCGGTGAGACTTTAACTTTAACTTTCTAGCGACGCATCTGTCACACAGAGCGCGGACGTACAACAAAGTTAGGGCGGTTGAGCTCGGAAGGAACCGCGCGCGGTCACCGCGCTTGCAGAGCTATGCACGCTTCTTTGGGCTCGTGAACTTAGCTGCATCTAGATTGGTTTGAGCCTGAAATAGCAATTTATTATAAGTTTTTGTAGAAGCGTTTGATCATATAATATCTGTTGATTGCATTTAAGAATTAATTGATAAGTGCGGTTAGGAACAAGTGTGTAAATAGTTTTAGTTTATAATTTCATAAAATTTTGTCTCATTAATAATTAATTACTAATTTTCTTTTTAATTAGTCGTCCCTTTTAATTAACGCAATAATACATCCCCCACCTGATATCATTCCCGGTTGGTATCTTACCTCCGTTCTGTAACACTTTCCAACGTCTTCTAGCGCAGCTCGTTCATTCAAATGCAAATTTTCCAAGCTTTTCAAGCAGTTTCTCTCTTGAACTTGACGAAATTTACGCGCGCACGCATTCAGAAGTCGTTTTGTTTCATGCTCGCAGCAACGCCCACAAATGTGAACACGGAAGCCCAAAAGAATCCGCGAAGAAATAAACTGGGGGCGTAAGCTTGCACCTAACTTCGTACGTTTCAGAGTCATCGTGTCACGAGTTAAAAGTTGGGCGTTCCGTTTTACTTTACTCAGACTATGTGTTTTGTTTACTCCAAAGTTATGATAATGACTTGGCGGCATGTTTTTGTTAATTTATATTTATGACTTTATTAGCTGAGAAAAATAATTAGTATTTTATCAGTATATTATTATTATTTTTTTCAATCTGCTGAATATTTACATTAATTATTAAAATGGTAATGTTTCGGAAAATTTTCTTCTATATAAATAATACGAGATAATCTCAATATGTATGTAACAATATAAAAAAATTTCAGTCATTCAACTAAAAAGAAAAAAAATAGTTTACAAAATTGAAAAATTAATCTCTTTTATCCGTTATCCGAATCAGAAGTTCATTAACCCTATCACGATAATTAGTTCAATGCTCGGTTCAAGCTTGTCAGTAAACAATTGATCTAAAATTATAATTGTATCGGCGTAAAACTAACTATTCGATGTGTACACATTGGTTATTAATCCATTGATTTAAAACCTCTCGAAATTTATTTTAATTAACAGAAAAGCAAAATTTTTCAGATTAAAAAAAAATAAACTACTTCAAATATTAATGTTTATTCAATTACAAAGCATAATATCATTCCAAATCATATTTCTTTCATTTACTATTTTTTTTTTTTTTTTTTTTACTTTATTACGGTAAAATTTGAATAATCCGTGAATATACACAATATAAACTTTATCTCTTAATAAAGTTCGTTAACCCATCGATTGATTTTTCACTCTCCAATGAAATTTCGTGTGTATTAATCGGTAGCAATATAAATCAATTTCAAACATTACGCCGACCAAAGAAAAAAATTTACGCACACGATTGCCTCGGGCATGAGCTGCAATTTGCATTTCATGAGAGAGCGCATTGCATCGAAACGTATAAATTAAGCGAGATCTTACAAGAAACATTCAAACGGAACGGATGCTTTAGTTTATGAACGTAATTTTAAGAAGTAAATAATATTTAAGTTATAATAAATATGTTATATTATTATTTTTCAAGGAGCTGTTATATTATGACGCCCAAACAAATTAGACATGTTTAACTATTTTTCTCGTGAAATACTGCATGTATTGACAAAACTTAAAAAAAATATATATTTTTGTAAATGTATTCATGTAAAAAATTCATTACTTCTTCACACAGGTCATTGAAATTGCCAGGAGATTTGAAACAAAAAATTAAAGAAAAAATGGTTTAAATATTGCTACCATAAAAAAATTAATTTTTAAAATCTGAAATTAAATACAATTTATGCCCATAAGAACATGCTAGAATGTGTCTCTCATTATCAAAATATGAGAATCAAATGGAAGAAAGTGCATAAACTTGGAAAAAACATTTTTCAAATTTCCTTTTACGCTTTTTCGCGTTTACACTTCAACGGATTTCAAAAGCAAACTGAAACACAAATCTTATTTAAAGTGTGTTAAAATAAACAAATTTCAAATGAATCTATAAAATTGTTTTTGCTAAATCCTTATCCTTGTGCTTTATTGAAGAAGTTTTGATAAAAAAAATTTTTCGATCCCCTTTATACAGTCCATCTAATAGCTTTTCAAAACAATATTTTTATTGAAAGACTTATTTTATTTCAGTCTTTGGTGTTGTTCTACAGAAATAATAAAAATTTTAATTGTCGATTTTAAAAAGAATTACAATATTTAAGAAATAATATTGCAGATATGCATATTTTATAACGTCTTATACAAAATCTGACTAAGATAAATGGCCAAGGGCTATAGTAAAAGTATAACTTAACGTAATCTTATAATAGATTAATTATCACTTATATAAATTATACAAAATTTAAAACAAATACTTATCTATCAACTAACTACAACTTTATTTAATTAACAAACCAACCATTCAATTAACTACATATAACAGTAAAAACCACTTTCAAAGCTTTTTATCCAAAACCATGATCTCTCAAAACCATACAACCCAAAAATAGAAAAATCTCCCAACACCAACTCGCGACCCATACTTCGTCTTCCAACCCGTCCCAGTGCAAAGCCCCCTCCATTTTTCACTCCTCCCTCGCGTATAGCATGCTATAAGCCTCGATTCACCTTCGTCACTCGAGCGCGCGCGCGCACTCGCTGTGTACAAGATAATGCGCTTCACGCCCATTCTCCTCGCGAGCACGCCCTATTTAAACTCGACGTCGCCGCTGCCACGCTGGGCGTCGACAATGCGAATCCCCCTGTGCGTGAGCGAGCGCGAAATAACCGGGGAAACTTCTCTCATTACTTCCTGTTGCGCACGAGCGCGAAAACTAATTGGCAGGTATTTAACTTGCTGAAACGTTATGAGCTCGACGCTCTGTTTACGGGCGCTTGCGCACCCTCGCTATTGTATATACGAATGTGGATAATTCGTCGCCATTCGCTTTTCGCGCACTAGCTCCTCGTTTTCGGAGTTCGTAGTTTCTTCCCGGCTCGAGCACTTGAGTGTGACTTTTAGCTTTCGGCGCGTTGGGTTTTAAAGTCTTCATTAACTTATTGAGTTAGTGCTGAGTGGATAAATTTGAGAGTGCCGATTTTACGCTGCAGTGTAGATATTTGGAATAGAGATTTTAAGTACAAAATGTAGTCGCTTCTAACGAATTATATTTTTATTTTCTGAGGTTGCTTGAATTTTTGTAGTGGTGCTTTATAAAAAATAAATATTTTCTTTATGTTAAAAGTAATGCAACGAATTTTCAAACTTTAAATTCACTCTACTTGTCTGCTGAAAGAAGTGCAGCTTTAATCTCAGTCTCTGCTCGTTCTTTCTTTCGGATATACACTTTTATTCTTTGAAATTTATCAAGTTTTTCGCTTGGCTCACAGCGGTGGCGGCGGCAGTAACAGCAGGTCGAAAGTGGGTCGAAATGATAATAAATGTGAGGGAATTCGAGTGCAACGCGGGACAAGAGGGCAGGGTCCGGGTCGAGCGACACAAAAAATCGTAGCGATTGAATTACAAGAAAGAGTAAGAGGAAATGGTTCTCCGGCTATCTCGCTTGCGCAAAAAAAAAGATGGAAGACAAGGACAAGAGGGGTAAATACGCTAGTGTGGCGAAAAAAAGTAGAATGCTGAGAAGAAAATAAAGAGACGAGGAACAAAAGGATAAAAATCAGCGGTGCGAGAAAGAAAGGAGAGAGGGTGAGAGACGGGGGGGGGGGGGGCGCAATGATTATAAGCAGGAAAAAAGACAGGCGGCGAATACAAGTTGAGTGGAGAGCTAATTTAAGTCGAAGAAAAGAGAATTAATTCGCATATTCGCTTTTAGAATTCTTTATCTCTTCCATTCTTGTTCACTCTTTTTCTTACTCAAAGAGAAAGCATTACGACGGTGGTGTTTCTGGAATTGGAATTTTGTTAATTTCTAATGTATTTAACACTTTTGATTTAGAAAATATTTTTTGATTCTCAATACGTGTGCATAAAATAGCATTTCGCAAAGTGCGAAAAATACTGTTTTACGCACATTGAATACAAAATATTGTTCGACAGATGTGCGAAAATTGATTCTCTACTCAGACGATTATCACTCACATTGCGCGCGGGAGGTAAACGCACCCTCGTTCGGGAATCAACTTTTTCACGCTGATATCAAAAACTACTATTTCATGATAAAGTTTATTTGTATACACGTAAGTACTAAAGCTTAGCTTTAAAAGTGCGCCATCAACGTACCTTTTCAAAACGCGTTTTTAGAACTTTTAGAAACCGTTTAAAAGTTATTTACACGTGCTATTAAAGTTGCATTTCGGAATATTCCGTATCTCAACATGCGGTGCATATACCTTTCAATAAATTCACTTGTATAAAATCACCACGTAAACATCAAGGGCCAAAGCGCTTACATAATCGGGGAAAAAGATCGCTGCCAGAAAATGGGAAAAAAAAGACGCAGTCGTCGAACAATCATAACTCCTATCTAATAACCGAGATCTCTATAATTTAATTCTAACAGCGTAAGAGTGTGGAGCGGAGATAAAACGCGAGAGGAAAAGGCTCTCTTGGCAGTGGGTCAGGAAATCAGGTCGGTCGAAAGGGGAAAGAGAGAGCAAGAGAGATGAGGAAGAGAAGAGCGGAGTAGTGGGGAGAGCGGTACCGTTGCGGGCATCTGTTCCTCATCTGGATTGCCCATTGGAAGAAAGAGAGAGAGAGAGAGAGAAGCTTTCGCTCCTTGAAGCGAGGGAAAAAAGAAGTTACGCTCGGCGCATCTTCCGTTCTTTTTTTTTATATCTCATC
Source organism: Eupelmus azureus (assembly GCA_030522685.1). NCBI lineage: Eukaryota > Metazoa > Arthropoda > Insecta > Hymenoptera > Eupelmidae > Eupelmus > Eupelmus azureus. Next base: position 40,327 of record JAPYZA010000177.1, on the reverse strand, counting down.
TCGTCTGCTCTCTATCTCCGTTTGTCGTCGTCTTTATTCACGTGCGCAAGGCTTTCCATTGTCTTTGGAAGGTGTCGTCTGCTTCTCCTGCTTTTTTTTATCCCTTAGACGCGCGTTGGCTACGGGAGGTACATAGGCGCGTTTGTATGTAGATGACGTGGGGCGCGCGACAGTGATGGAGGAGAGCGGATAAGGAGTGAGCTGCACATGCACTCAACTGAATGTAATTCGAATGTATAGAGACGATTGCGCGCAAGCATGCACTGTGTGGGCTTTATTTATTCAGCGCGACTTCATTGGCGGAGCGACGGAATAATCCCAGAGCTTTATAGAGGAAGAGGAAAAGAAATTGGTTTATTATTTTGTATTGTTAATAGCATTCTGGATAAATAAGTCTGACTAGAATTTAGTTAATCTTTAATGAAAAAATTATTTATCCCAGGAAAATCATACAAACATGGTGTGGGTAGCATATTAATTGAACAATTCAATACTGATCCGTCTGGCAAACAATATGCTTCCTTATCCTGCAGTGTTCTAATCGTCCGTGTAAAGCTGACCTCCCACGCGTGCGTACACGTAGTAGAAACCAATATAAACAGCACTATTACAGCTTCTATTAATCACTTACTCACACAAACACAAGCGCATACGCACAATCACGATTCATCGCAACACGTTCTAATGATACAAATTCTGTAACTGGTGGTCGTTCGTTGTTACAATCCCCCGCAACAAGTCACTTAATCTGCAAAATATTCCCCGCATATCCCCGGCGATAAACAACTCGGCGTATTAATTCTTTCGAGATAAAAAAGTTAACCGCGCCAAAAAGGCAAGTATCAAGACTAACAACGACACGGCGCTCCGTTAAAAGTGATCCGATTAACACGGCGCACTTGCTAAATTAACGAAGCACAGGAGGCTGCAAAGCACACGACGACGATGCTGGAACGGGTTTGTCACGATGGAAAACTCGTTTATTCATTCACACAGATTTGCGCCCGCGCGCAAACGAAGCCAGGAGTAAGAGCGAAAGTAACGCGATGATGATTCATGCGGAAAGGCGTAGCGAGTTTCACGCAAGCGCGACGTCGGCGGCAACAGCAACAGCAGCAGTCAGCAATCGTTTTCGCGAGCGGGACAAACGGAATTACGCGAGCGAAATGTGCTGGCTCGTCGTGACACTATGGCGTCACAGAATATAATTTGATTCGCCGGACCCTGCTTGGTGAGACATAATTTGTATGAAACGTGTCTTTTGAATGAGGTGCTGTAGAGTTTTAAGAATTTTTTTTAGGATAGCTTATTTTCAATGATTTTTAGAAATTTATTTGCTTTATTTGTAACTGTTTTAATTTACTATGTAACTTTTAATTAATTTTAAAAATTAATTAAAAGTTACATAGTTAATTAAAATAGTTACAAATAAAGCAGTTGTATGATTTTTAGATTACGATTTTCAACAAAATAAGGCGATTTTCGACCCATCATTTTCTTTTTTTATTTCTACTCGTACAAAAGAAAAATCTTCCAATAAAATAAAATAAATGTCTATAATTATACTATCACGATATCCTGTACCCTTTCAGTGTTCTAAACTGGTAAAGTAAAATAGATGCACTCGCTTAAATAGATACTCTCTGATGGTAGTTAAGATATATCTGAAATAAAGTTCTAACTTATGTTTCTATTATCACACGTTCTTGTTTCCCACAAGACATATTCCCCTTTAATTTACGGCAGTAACTTTAGAAAAACAAGTGATACTTACAAATTTATTATTAGATTGTGATGAAGCCATATCTTGTTGATTGTAGAAGAATTTTAAAAAAAATGAAAAATAATTAAAAAATAAATACAACTCTATTTCAATATAAGCTACCATTCATATGTACACAATGAGTAATACAACCTGAGAAAATACAAACAATCACTACTTTTTCACGTTAGTTCAGACTAAACTCATGTTGAAATACTATTGTAGTTTGTAAATTACTACAGTTGTAAGTCCATAAGATCTGTTAATTACAATATCTCCGCTTAAAAAATCTTAATAAAGATTTTTAAGTTTCCACTAAAAAATAAATTGTTATTTATAAATCAAAGCATTTCCATTTTCAAAATGTAAGTTCGAAAAGTGTGTACCAACCCTTTTACCGATTCTGAAAAATGTTGTGGTAGCTGACCAAATGATCGTTCATGGACCCTATAATAAACCAACGTGAACAACGATAATAACATCCATTATTGCTCTAAGGTACGCTTTGAAGGACTGCTTAAATTCTCCCTCTCTTTGTCTCTCTCTCTCTCTCTCTCTCTCTCTCTCTCTCTCTCTCTCTCTCTCTCTCTCTCTCTCTCTCTCTCTCTCTCTCTCTCTCTCTCTCTCTCTCTCTCTTTCTTTCTCTCTCTTATTCACTCTCTCACTCATTTGTGGTTGAGTGTAGAGGGCGTCACAATCTAGGACTCAATGGTCCCACGCTTCGTGATAAGCTTAAACAGCTCAACAGACCACAAAGCACGCTGACTCCTTGAAAATCCAATTGGATCCTTAAGGAGACAATGCGGTAGTGCCGTGGATCATGTCGCTGTCGCTGTTATTATTGTTTGAGTGGCGTTAACAGGTGAAGAGCTTTTAGGAAAGAATCGCAAATTTATTTGATTTTGTTGAGCTAAAGAGATCTTTTGAAAATACTCAAACTAATTATAAAAACAGAAAGAAATAAATACAAAAATCACTAATTGATGTAAAAAGTAATATAACAAAATTTTTGAAATTTAATTTTTTTTTAATATATTTTTATTGTAAATTTATTCCGTGCCTTTACCTCGTAAAAATATAAGTTATTCAGACATGTTCTTTATTATTATTACTATTTTTTTTTTTGGTAAGTTGAAATATTATTTGTAACAAACTCACCCGTCCCTTCGATAATTATTATCTTATTAAAAGAACTAATTATACTTTCTTATTTATCAAGTCTAGTTTCAAGCCTAATTCAATTGTTACAGCAAGCTTGATTTTGTGAAAATGTCCATCATAAATCTTTCTTCTCTTTAATTTAATATAAATAAGACACAAGTAACTATATTGAACTTGACACGGATGATAATTCACTCAGGTTTATTAACAGTTAAAACTCCATATTTATTCAATTTCTTACTTATATTAATCGATTCCTTTCAATCATACAGATCACTTGTCATATAAATTCTATGTTTCATTATATTTTCAAGAAATACAGTAACAAAATCTGTTATACAATTTTGAAATAGCGACAAAAAGAGAAGATGAAAAATAAAAAAATAATGAAAGTATTCAACGAATAGTCAAAAAAGAAAATATATGTCTGATTTATCGAAAAAAAAAACGGTACGAGCGTAGAATTATAGCGGTGCTTGCAGAAAATATTGAAGAAGATAAACGCAGAGAAACAGTGTATAACGATGCAGACTATTTACACACAAAGATACATGGCGAAATATCTAAAAAATTATGACGTGAAACAAGCTACGATGTAAATCACTCAATTCTTTCCTAGAGGTCTATCAAAAGATCACATTTTTTAGTTTTGCAGGAAAAAATTTGCTACAAGGCCGGCGCATGATCTGTAAATTTGTTTACATTAACAGACAAAAAAAAGGAATAAAGAAAAAAATGTAATAATTATATTCGATCGCTTCCGACTTACCAATATAGAATTTCACGACGTGGCACACTGCCATCTCTCCGTATGTGGTTATACGTTTCTTTCGTGAATGGGCATTATTCGATTTCAAACGTTTTCCAGAACTCCAATTCGATGCTGAATCAAGCATTTTCGCCGGGTTGCACTGAAAATCGAATTTAATTTATGTAGTGCATTCCTATGTTTTGAAAGATATAGTACATCAGCATGCTACTGAATCATTGAACAAGATTAAATTCTCTAAATTCCTTTTTTGTAATCTATTTCAATTTAGATGTGATTCGATCAATAAAATTACTGTAAACAATATTTTTATTTCTTTTAGTTTAAAGTCATTTTTCATACAATTAAAATGCATAGAATAGATTTATTATATTTAATCACCTCCGAATCATAATTTGTGACTATAATTGATATAATGTTACCGCCATAATCAACTTATTTGTACCTGATTAATTAACTGTCTTAATTTGCTTGTCACTTCTTTATACAATTTCATTAATTATTTATAAATATAATTAATAAATAATTTTTTATTTAAATTAAGTTGTTCATTTATCACATATTAATCACAGTCCACTAACGAGGTAAGGCGCGATTTGTCATTATTAATAAATAATTCGAGGTGTTCGCGTCTCTTCTATATACAACGTACGTATATATACGTATAATGACTCCAGTCGAATTAGATTAGATTACAGCGGTACGCTGTGCTCGTGCTCGTACTACGAGATGCACCGCGCTCGAGATTGTGAGACACGATCATAGCAATCTGAAAGTGTCACAAACAGTACACGAGACTTTACTACTAATGAAATCTGCTCGTAAAGATGCCGTCACCAAGATGTTTATCACGTCGACGTCTTGAATTAACCTGCTCTCCCTCCTCTCTCTCTCTCTCTCTCTCTCTCTTTCTCTCATATAAGTACGCACTCTTTAGTCCATTTGCATTAACAATTACAATATCCATTTGTAATTGTTACAATGTCCATTTGCAATAACAAATAGTACGTTGGGCAGTACATTTCGATATTCAAATTTGTGCATTGTAAGTTGATAACTCTTTGAAGATCTATACATTTTAAGTTAAATAATAAGTGTTTTATATTTAAGACGATTCTGTGAATATAGTTGAGATGTTCTCATCGTTGATTTCGATGTGAAAGAATGTATTTTTTTTTAAATCTTTCTTATTTAAAAATGTTTATAATGGATTGTAATAAAATTGTTAATTAATTTGTGTCAGTGACATAAATATATATACCCTGAGAAAAATAGTATAAGAAATATTATGTCATTATATTTATAGTAAATTTTGTTATAAAATATCATGGTTTTTGTGATTTTTCGAAGATTAAAGTTCAAAGGTAATTAATAATGTTCTAAAAGTTGAATTCTAGTTTTTTAGAAGTATGAAAAGAAATTTTATATAAACAACGCAATCTCTCTCTCTCTCTCTCTCTCTCTCTCTCTCTCTCTCTCTCTCTCTCTCTCTCTCTCTCTCTCTCTCTCTCTCTCTCTCTCTCTCTCTCTCACTCTCTTCCTCTCTCTCCCTCCCTCTTTCTCCAGAGATATAATTCGCGTAGAGAGCTAGTATTATTCAGGAGGCTGTACCCCATTAACATATCCGTCGTAAAAGCCCCGTACGTCTCTCCAGCCTGCGCTGGTAATTGATTAACAGCCCGATCGCGTAACTATACGCAGTCGAGTCGTCTATCCGTTACCTACGCAATAAGAGGGGGAGAGAGAGAGAGAAAGAAAGCAAGGGAGAGAAAGAGAAAGAGAGAGAGAGAGAGAGAGAGAGAGAGAGAGAGAGAGAGAGAGAGAGAGAGACAAAGAGAGGGATATTACAATTTGTAGTCAGCGACAAGGCTGTAGTAACGCAGTGGCTTAGTCCGCGAGCCAATTAGGGTTGGTCGCAAGTTCTTGTCGCGTTTGGCTGTACAAATTATCATAGCTCGCCAGAGCGCCATGCAGCACCACTAGATAGTAACGCATATGTTTTGTAGAACAGGAGGATGGTGGTTTTTTGTGACTATTGAGCTTGTGAGCTTGTGTGGGGAGAAGAGTGTATCCTTTGTGAAAGAAACAAAGAATTGCAGATTCTGAATCTGTAATACCTAATATTTTTGGAAGTTTACTTATAAACTCTTATCAATTTAATAAATGAATAAAATTAATTTTTTAATAGGAAATAAAAAGCTTTCAAAAATTACTTAATACATTGAAACTTTTGAGGTGATGCTTGAAAAACGATATGAATCCATTTGATACATTTCTTGTCTTATCGGTTTACTCGAGTTATAGACCGTTCTTCTACAGATTCTTTGAAATATTCTACTTAAATAAGTTATATAATCATTACAAAATCACCATATGTATAACCCATATTGCTGATTCATATTCTGAAATGAATTCGAAATGTAATAAATCAAGTTATATCATTTTTCGTAGTACTTCCTCATTTATTATCATAATTTGAAGCTAAATACTTATAAAACTTTCATTTTATCAATATATTTTATTAATTTTCAATTAAAATTAAATTAAGTCTCTTTGACAAATTCCTTTGATAAAACTAAAAAATTTTAATGAAGCCACCGACGCTGTGCACAGGTACACACACAAGCGTGGGCGCCCCCAGCGCGACGCCTTCATCATGGGGGGCCCAGCGCGTATAACGGCTAACGGTGCGTTCGCGATGTTTAGCGAAAATTCACAGTCGACTCGGCTCGTCCCTTCTTTTTTCACCTGTCGGCGCGCGCCGCTTTACGCACGGCTGCGCGGCGCGATATCCTCGGCGAGTGCACACCGAATAAATTTGCAAAGTCGTGCCGAGCGCGCAGGCTGCTGCTGGCTATAGAAGCGCGTAACGCAAAATCAGAGGAGACGGAGCGAGGCGAAAAGCCGCGAGAACAAGACAGTATGGTGTCTGGTATAAGAGCGAGCGTTATAATGTCAGCGGAAGGAATTTTCAAAGGTACTTACACAAGGAATTCAAATACTCTCGAGTTCTGCGTTCGAGTCCTTCAGTATATACTGTTACCTCTGTCTTAAAACTGATTCATTGTGTCTGTTTTATAGTGTATATATTTTGAATTATGAATCAGTTGGAAAAATCTAAAAAATTACCATCCTAGTTGATTATTAAAACTTTTTAAGATGTTTCACAAATTGTCAGTCAAATAGTAACTGCATAAGTCCAAAACATAGCGGCGTTTTAAAAGATAACACACGATCAAAATCCGAAATAATTTATAATCAATATGTATTTTAATTATTAATAATAAGTATTATATTTTTGAAAGAATAAATATAATATTAATGATCCATTCTTTTTTGCGTATAAACGATCAGTTTCACAGAGCCGAAAGCCATAATGTCTCTTATCTTTCATTACCATCAACAGAAAATCACAGCCTCCAAAATAGCAGTTCGACACAGCGACATCGTGTCTGCAGCTTCCGCCCCAAAATTTCCATAAAGCCATAGTTCGCTAGAGCGACAGGTCAACGACCCTGACTTGTACCCATGATGCAATACGATGTAACGCGCATTCGGATCCGATCCTCGCGTCGACGAACAAACGGTTGCTCCGTATATCGGGCAGAACGGATTAGAGACACGACTCTGTGGGCGTATATAGTCGTCGCGACCCACTTGCGTCCTCGCTGCTCGTCGACGCTCGTTTTTGCCTCAGAGAGGAACAGAGAGAAAGAGAGAGAGAGAGAGAGAGAGAGAGAGAGAGAGAGAAAGAGAGAGAGAGAGAGAGAGAGAAGAGAGAGAAAAGAGATTTGTCGATGCCGCTGGTACGATCCATTGCACGTTTTCCTCTTCTTGCCGCTAGATAGTGGGAATGATCGAGTGCAAAACTGGAAGATTGGACGTGGATATCAACTCACGTAAAGTATCTTGGATTTCAAATTGACAATGTTCAATGCATAAAGAAATCCATAGATGACGACCGGAATACATTTTTGCCATACTCAATATAAATTTAAGTCAAACACAAATAAAATTAGAGTAGTGTATCCAAAAAAGATTCACTTATTTTTCTCGCTAGGAGTGAATACATTAAGATATTTATACATTTTTCATTTACGTTTTATTAAAAATTTTTACCATAAACCCACGCTTGTTCTAGCTTTTATTTTGCCATAGCTAGCGTTCAGTCCAAAAAAATTAATTACCGCTTGATATTAAAAAAATTCAGCGCATCGCATTTGCGATCCCGTTACACTTCCGCCATCCATCGCACTCACAGTAATAATCAAAGGCACTTGCGCGCGCGCACTATATCGGCGAATCTCTTAACCAGGGCCAATTTGAATTTTTGCGCGGCAGCTCAATGCGCTCTTAAATCATCCTTTAGCTCGCGCGTGCAGGCGACCCGAGCAGCGAAGCGCCAAAACGCTCGGATCCATCCTAACACGCGAAGGCAGAGCTAATAAATCGCAAATCTATATACACTCCTCGGCCGACCTTTAATATTCATAGTCGAGTGGAATCACGCGCGGGCCGCGTTACCGTAACCGAAAGTAGTGGAGTCGTGACGAGCGGCTCGATAGACGTGTACACATCTCGTCCCTTTTAATAAATGCGAGGAGCTGGACAGAAATGGAAAAAGCTGAAAGAAACAGCTGCGCGCACCTCCTGGGATCACGAATGCATCGATATTGATAGATCGCGCGCGCGTTTGGCCGCATCTCGATGAGTTGCTAGAGCTTGAGAGAGCTGCATGGATTTATTGCCGCTTTAATTGGAGATTAACAGTCGTGTACGAGCGAGTTACATTACCCGTGAAAGAAAATGCTGTCCAGTGAATGACTGGGTAAGTGAAAGAGAGAGAGAGAGAGCGAGAGAGAGAGAGGGAGAGAGGGAGAGAGGGAGACGCGGCGGTAATATCGGTTCGCGTTATTTTGTGTTGCGCGAATTTTTTCCGACTTTGATGATATGACCATCTTGTGAAATTTGTTTTACAAGAAATGGTTGATTACCATAAAATTTTAAATTTAATCCAATTCATATTTTTCAAATTTCCGCGCAAAGACATTCATATAATGATTGTTGATCCTTAAATTAATTAATTTATGTAATTTATAATTTAACTGACTTATCAAACTTGTTGATCAACATTGAATTGAAGGTGAATTTCTTCTATTTTGACAAAATACAGAAAGCTAAAATAGTAATACTGCTAGACGGAATAAATAGCATGAATACTATCCATTAAATTAAAGCATAGGGATTAAGGAGTTTCATCGACAGATAGAACAATAAAATCAATTGTTTATTCAAGTGCCTAAACAATCAGGAATATTCAGGATTGCAGTACAACTTCAGCTTAACTTTGTTCCTGAAACTCTTATGGTCATATTCCTACCAAATTTGGAGCTGCTGTCGACACTCGAGCAGTTTCCTGTGAACTTGTGGACTATTCCTTCCTGAGTGATCGATATCTGAAATCCATCCATCTTGAAACTTTAGAAATCCTGCCCGTCTTTGTATTGTTATCAGCATAATAATTTCAATTCAGAAATCGAACTATCGGAAAATTTTGCTGCACAATTGAAAATAAGATAACGCATTTTAGAAAAATTTAAGTATAATGATGTGCAGTATCAAAAGAATCATGTGTATAATCATTATCTCTTTGGAAAAAATACCTTAACTGATCCAGCCTTTAAAAAATCGAAAAAGTCCAAAAATGTGTGTATATTTATCATTTGACTATCCCAAGTAACATTGACTTTTCCTACCGTTTTCCATTTGTTCTTTACTAGTACTTCAAACTCCGTTATCCTATTCTAGAATAGTTCTAGGTAAATGAGTACGTCTTTTTGCTTGATTTTCGTCTGTCTCTCGTCTCAATGAGATTATAGTGCAATCGTCTGAAAAATTACAAAAGTTCAATCATTCTACCACTTAAATCGAAAAATAAAGGAGTTGACGCGCGTTTTTTATAGAATAGAACCACAAAAAACTGCTACAATGGGTCTAGTGCTTTAAGTTTCAATTGGCTCTGCCTTTAATAGCACTTTGTCAGATAATTGCATAGTTCGTACTTTGCCACTCACCTCTTCCAGACCGTTTGTTCGGAATATCATTCTCGGGAAAATTTATATTGTTAATGACTTGCTGCATTCCTTTTTATTCGATGAAGAAAGACACTTTATCGGCGATTTAATGAAACGTAAATTATTTGAATATTTTCAAACAATTGTGGCTAAGGAAATTTCCAAAGAAACTGGCATCTCTTTGTGCACTCCTTAAGCATCATTATTAAAATAATAAATTCTGCTTTCTAATTATTTTCTTTCAATCGATCAGTAAAACTGATTTATAAATCATAATTTTAAAATATTATGACAATAAAAAATAACTTATTTTCGTCAAATCCTGTAACACAATACATTAATTTAGATTGTAGCTTATGTAGCAATTTCCATTTTATCATTGAATCTATTTTTAACAAACAGAACTTATCAATTAAAGAGACTGATTTATTTTATTTCACGGAGAATTCTCAAACAGTCTGCGAAATCACTTTGTGTAAGGCTACAAAAGCCGAGGCCACTTTTGTCACAGAATCAATTTCGCTTGGCCTCTTTCCATTTCCCATAGCAGGCAGTAAACCTTCACCAAAAGTTAAAACGAAACTGGATTTCAATATAAAACGGTCTTGAAATGTATAAACAAGATATTACTATAAACATGACTGTCAAGTACATCCTTCAACAGTTAATAAACACTTTAAAACATGATTTTTACCTTTTTTCCGTTTTGTAAAAAAGTAACTTATACAATATTATTTTATAAAATTATGTAGCTTTAGTAATTATTTCTTAACTATTATTTTACATCCAAGATTTTTAGTTTTTTAAAATAAATATCTAAAAGTAAATTATCTACTTTACTACTAATATGATTATAATATCTATAATAAAGAAAACACAGATAAAACATATCAAATAGAACAATATGAGGCATACTTGATAAGTAGATATAGTCGAGTATTGTCAGACACGCTTATTTCGGTATTCGTATTAATTTTTCTTTTTCGGCACAGTTTGAACATCAAAATTGATATTTTTGCAGTTTTTATAAGAATTCTATATTTTTTAAGTCTAACTTCTTTTGTAAATGAATCATTATTTCTTTTTAGTTTTTCAATTTCGACTACAAAAGAAATTATTTATTATTAAATGATTAACACTTAAGTATAGATTCCGTTAAAATCGTGTTATTTTGTTAAAATTTGTTGTCTCTAATTATTAATCACCATTTTATAACTAAAATTTATTGGTTCTTATATATCTTTTTTTATAGATTTCGGTAAAAATGAAACAGACAGTCTCAAAAAATGCTGATTATATTTTACAACAACTATTACATTTTACGCTCTAACTAACAAAATTGCCCGTCTGTTCGTGAAGCTCGGCTGTTTTTCTCTCTCTTCTCCGCGTCTCCCTCCCCCCTCTCTCTCTCTCTCTCTACTTCTCACCTCCTCTTTTTTCTTTTCCTTTAGCAACACTCAACGAAAGCGAAGTCGGTGCGCGCTCGGGTTGACTCATCCGCCACGGTCTCGTGCGTTGGTCGCGAGATAGACAGAGCCAGCTACGGGCAGGCGCGCTGAACTTGGCCGTGGTCTGTCCGACCTATAGACACACTTATCTCCGTTTGCGCCTGAGGGTCTTTCCTGTAGATCTTAATGAGCCGTTTTTAAAGTATCTTTTATTTTCGTTTTTTTTCTCACTTTTTATGATGACGAAACGTATTATAAGTACAACGGGTTTGGAACTTGTTTTGAGAAATGCGCTCGTGACTAGTACCCAAAAATATAGATTTTTACGTAAAACAAACCGCTTGTTTATTTTGACTTAGTTAACTATTTTATTTAGAATTAATATTTTAAATTAAAAGAAATTTATGGTTTATGATAAAAGTTTCATGAAATAATTAAAAAATCCAAATTATTTTAGAGAAAATATACTTCTAATAGGAATTGTTTACTTTTATCTTAAACTCCCAAAAAATAGCCTAAAATTTTATATATAAATATATTCTCATACATGTCTTTAAATATAATGATTTAATTGGATGTTAATGAAAATAAGAAATAATTAATTTTATTTTAATGCCAAATTCATTCTACTTATCGCAAATTATATCATTTTTTTGGAATAGCGCTTGCAAATCTCATTTTCAAGATATTAAAGTCAGATGTTGTGGTTTTAACATAAAATTTCTTAAAGATTTATCATTATTAATAAACGAAACTTTCGATTATAAAATTACATCATCATCTTTACTCAAAAGTAACGAAAGAATCATAAATCCGAAGATGCTCCTTTTCAGTGAATTATCATTATTACACTTCGTTTCTTGGGTGCATTCGATAATTACTCTGAACTTCTCGAATAGAACAGAATTAGAAAGCGAATTTTGAACGACATTCATTTCCGACAACATCAGAAAGGCTTATAAGTCTGATTGGGTTTGTTCGAACGCAAAAACAATGAGCACGGTGCAGGTCGTTTTCCTTCTCTTACTTGGTATTTGCTAGATCTTTCTAATTTATTTTCGAAGAATTGTAGATGCATGCATTAAAATAGCTACTAAAATTATTTCGTTTGAAAGTTGATATTTTTATGCTGTAAGATTATAATAAGTTAACCAGTATTTTCTATTATATAGAAATCTAACTTATATCGTTTATATCTAAGAAGCATCTGCTTCTAATTACAAAGAATTTTAGTAAACTCATAATAGTTCTTATAATTTTTACTATTATTATTGTAGTCTACACATTTTATTTAAAATACTGCAAATCGTATTTGAGAGCCTACAATATAAAAGCAAAAAATAAAAAAAAGGAAATGTATGTGCCTGGCTGATACACAACGCCTTGATGGACAAATTGGAAAAATATTAAAAAAAGGCTACCGCATTCCGGGAGTATGATTCAGCCGCGTATTTTTATTGGAATAATACCTTCATGAAAACTGTATGGACACGCAAGAATTCCACAGAGACAAAATGCATTTTATGCTTGCATATTTTCTTTTTTTATGGTCACGTGAAAGCATACATTCGGTATCAATCTGTAACTGATGTGTGTGTATGTCTTTTACCTCGTGTTAGTAGAAATAGTCTGCAGCTATAGTGATCAATATTGTTCTTTTTTGTTTAGCAAAATTCATTAGTTCACTAAAAATAATTATAAATTACGTAAGTGCTATGATAAAGTAGGCTTTATCAAAAAAGAATGGCACTAGAAAAACTAAAAAGAGTTTTTACTAAAAATGATAATTTTGACTTTAATATTTTTTCCTTTCAGAAAAAATATATAAATATTGTCGCCTTTACAAAAAAAAAAGAAAAAACAAAAATTCGTTACGCTATGTCTATTTTTTGCCACGCAAAATATTTATTTTAAAATAAAAGAGAAGAATTCTGAGTCGTTTATTCAATTCAGCTTACCTTCCAAAATATATTTTTTGATAAAAAATATTACAAAGAAGTTATGCATTGTGTAACATAAATTGTTTTTATGCACGTCATCATTGGATATGCTCTTTTTGATGGCAATGGAAAAAAGTAAAATCCACTAAAGAATGACTGTATTCATAGATTCATGCACAGAGTATAAAAAAGGATACTTCACTCGTACGATGGTTTCTTTGATTCTAAAAGTAGGGCAAGAGGTTTGAAACTTTATTTGCTCGACATGATAGCAAGTAAGTCCCACCAATATCCAATATTACAATATAAAATTTATATTTTACTCTACAGAAGAAATAAAAGGATAAATAATAATCGCATAAAAATTACATATTATTTCGATTCATTGTTTGACTGTAAGTATATAAGAAAAACCGTTAGGAAAAATCTTAAATATAAAAAAATTCATTTTCTATAAAATATTAGTCAAACAATAAAAGTATTTAACAGGTATATCACACATAAATATCATCTCCATCTTTTTATTATCATGTATTAAAATATAAATAATAAATTTCGATTTTCTTTCGACAAACATGAGCTCAACAAAAAAAAATCAACAAAAGTCTCAACAATCTCATGTTAATCAGCCTCAAATGTGACACTACGTAGTTTAAGAAATCCCGCAGACGATCTGACTTTCGGATGAGTTTGCGCGCCAAATTCCACTTTCCACCTGTCGTGCATAATTCGGCTTTCCTACGCTGTGTATCCTCTTCGCCCTCCTGGTTCACGTCTCAATATCGTCGTGTATTCCATTTTCATCTTACGACTCCTCCAACTACCACTACAGACCCTTGCGCCATTTCCATTTCAATTTGGAAGGTAGGATAGAGGCAACGCTTTACCGGATCAAAACACCGGGGGCGTTTCTCGTGCACAGTTGGAGCCCGCCTGATCGGAAGTCTCAATTAGACGGGCTTTGGTAATGCAGGGAGCGATTGTCCCGACGGGTTTGAAACCGAGCGAGATTTCGAGCTTGAGCTGAGCATTCAATGGTTTAGCTTGAAATTGCGGTATCCGTTAGTAGTTCAGTGAATAATCAATTTATCGAGGCGGGGTATATTATAAAAGATTTTAAAATTTAAAGCCATTTTTCAAATTAAGTATGTACATGCATTAGTGCGGTTACTACTTGGAAAAGGTAGGAGAAATATTTTGGATAGGTTTTAAATAATGTCCTAGTTTAACCAACTAGTCAGTGTTACTAGTTGGTTTTTACCTCCGTGTGGTTTTGCATACACCATACGTGTATAAGCTAAACCTAGGTGAATACGAGAATACTAGAGACGGAAAAAACGCAGTACTTTATCGTAGGAATAGCTTCAATTAAAAGGTTGTAAATGGAAAATATTCGGATGCTCTAGAATAGACTAAAACATCTCTAGGACATGTTTGATAAAGACTTTCCATAAAAAGCCGGCAAAGCTATACGTGCTTTAATTGAAAAAAGAATCATGATCCAATATTACGTAAAACATTATCGAAAGCTTTAAAAATATCACAGCCCTATGCCAGAAGTGTTTTTTAAACCGTTTAATATCAAAGCCACTAAAACGGCTTTTATTTTCAGCAACCAAAGCAAAAATCTCATTTGTCGTCAGCTGCGAAAAAAGAAGGCACGCAGTAAAACGTACGCTGCGGCACTGCAGCAGTTACGTGGCGAATTCTCTTAAAAAGCCAGAGCAGTTAACGACGTTCCTTTGTAAGCATGCGCTAGAGAGGGAGAGAGAAAGATTCTCTTGGCCGCGCAGGTTTCATTTAACGTCAAGCGAGCAAAGGAAAAAAAGCGGCGTACATCCGTTATTCAGAAGTACAGATGTATTTTATTCTAGTGCAAAAAATAGAGCTCGCTATGTCTTCTCTCCCTCTCCCTCTCGCTTGAGAGAGGCTGTTTAAAAGGTCGCACGGTGGTTAATCTGGACACGGGGCTAGAATGAAAGCGCAATTTTCTAATTTCACCACCAACGTCATTGAGAGAGCTACGGACTGTTGCAATTATGTGGCGCCGATTACGCGAGGGATTCCGTTATCGAATGAGAATTCCTTGCTGCATTTTTTGAAGGTTTAGTAGTGGTATTCGTTGTCGTAATGTCACATTTGAAACGAAACATTAGGTCCAAAATATAGCCCCTAACGTTATCTTTTTACTTCTTAAAGATATTTATGTAGTCTATTTACAAAAATTAAATACTAGAAAAAGTATTTCTGTACAATTAGTAAAATTTAAAATATCAAGTGGATCAAGAAAATCCATGATAGTTTTCATGATAATCCATTTGTCTGAGGTACTCTTATTGTTCTAGAAATTAATTTAGATCTCTATACTTACAAACCAATGAAAAAAGATACACTTATATACTAAATATTACGTAACATTTATATTGAACTATTATACTTAAATCTTTTTATTTCTTTTCTCCAACTTCATCTAAAATTATAATATTGCCTTGAAGGATACTCGTACAGTCGATAAAAATTAACCCTTAAATCTCATCACGCTCTCAAAACCTTGTAGAGATGTCTCTCATTCGCGTTCAAGAGAGAATGTCTCGCACTGTACGTAAAAAAGGTGCAAAGCACGCCGAGAATCTCATTCATAATCGTTTCGCAGTACACATGGCAGATGAGACGATAAAAATGAATGGGCATTTTTATACCATGGCGCGGCGCTTCTTTCTGCAACCCACGGCAATATTATTGAGGGAAAACATAAGCGAAAATTCCGGCTTAATTGTCCCGCGGTAATTTCGTTCCTCGTGAAATTCCGAATACCCTGTTTACTTGTTTCTTGGAAGCGGCAAGTGCAGGCTGCAAGGCAGCCTTAATTGGGCGTCGGTGCGCGCGTGTGTCCACTTGGCGGCACGATTATCGATTGATCGTCACACGCGCACGTGGACAAACATTTCCTGGTAACGTTTTTCGTATAGCGAATTGATGTTGTTGGAGATATACTTTCTGTGACCTGCAAAAACGTTACCGCGGTTACGGCTGTCGTTTAAGAAAGCTATGATTACCTGTATTTCTGGATATCATTACTTTAGCGTTATTTTATCCAAAGATAAATCATTTAACACGCAAGCAAAAAAGTTAACTTTTAAATATGTGAATTAAATAGCACATTTTTAAGTTCTCTTTCTCTATCCCTCTCTCTCTCTCTCTGTCTCTCTCTTTTTCTCTCTTTCGCTCTCTCTCTCTCTCTCTCTCTCTCCCTCTCTCTCTCTCTCTCTCTCTCTCTCTCTCTCTCCCTCTTTATCTCTCTCTCCCTCTTTATCTCTCTCTCCCTCTTTCTCTCTCTCTCCCTCTTTCTCTCTCTCCTTCTCTGTCTCTTTTCCTCTTCCATTCAGTTAATTTATTCTCTTACAATCCTGAATACACAAACGTCACGCTGAATTTAATCTTCCGTTGCACAGAGAATCAGTTGCACAAGTATGTTTGAGAGGCAATCTGATGGCAATCGATTCAAGCTGTTTCTGCATTGCTTGTTGATATACAAGTTCTCTTGAGTTTTGCAGATCAAAAGCTGAAAATATTTCCGGGCAGCGAGTGAATGATACTAAGAGGAAAAGAATTTTGAGTACCACACTTTTAAAACATTTTGTTGTATCTAGAATTCGATAAGAGCTAAAAATTATGAAAGTAATTACGATTAAATTAATTTACTTTTATAAATTTTAGTACTTACGTCAGTTTCTATTTTAAAGATGATACTATTGATTGAAATCAAGAAAAAAGTTTTTTCCAATATTCAATACATTTTGTATTGATTTAATATCGCTTCGAAATCTGACAGGGTGTCATACCTTCGACAAACAAACTTTAATGAAACTCTGGAAAGTATTTTTTTACACTTCAAAATGAAACCGAACATCTGTAATTTGTTTTACTGAATACATGTTCGAAAGATTTGCACGATATAATAGCCTTTTTCTTTTTACTGCAATTTTTTTATTTTTTCTATGATATAATGTTAAATCAAAACGAAAGTTAAAATAAATGAAAGGAACATCCATAATTTGATTAGTAAAAACTAAAAAAACTACTTTTTATAAGAACTATTTATGATTTTTATAACATTATTATCATTAGCCGTATTGTAATGAAATACTATCTAAATATAATAATATAATTTATATAATTTATTTTCTCTTGTTCAATCATTTTCAACTTTTTTTCTATAAGAGTACATTACCAATATCCTCGCAACAGATGCAACGTAAATGATCAACATGCAACTGTGTGCGGCGTAAAGGCGCAAAAATCGTGAAAATCCGAGCTCGTATATAAAGCCAAAAAAGCCTTTGCCCATAAACGCGAGAAAACTGCCATCGATGTTCCATAAACGCGGCAGCGCTTCGTTATTAAAAGCGAGCACGCGATGGAAACGATCTGCTATGTGTGAAATGGTTGTTGGACATGTGGGGTGCCGAGCATTGAGAACGGAAAATCATCTCGTCGCAGGAATTGTCGTTGCACGGCCGAAGTGCACATTAAAAATCGGTGAATTTTCTTTTTTATAAGGTTCAACTTTTTATTTTTAAGTGTCGTTTTCGGAGGATATTGCATAGTTTGCGGCAAATGTTTTTTTATTTTTAAATATATAAGTTGTTTATTGTGAGGTACTTTATAGAATATAAGTAGTTGTTTATAGTCGTTAATGCATCTTTATATATATCCGTATTATGAAATTTCTATTTTGGTATTATTTTTTGAAAAATATTCTAAGGTTTTATTGTAATTTTATTTATTTTTCTGTTTCAGGTAAGCAAAGATTATCACTTGTAAAGATAATTTCACCGTGTACTTCGATTATTTCAAATTTATTCTTAACAATTTATCAGAGCTTCTTATAACGGTAAGTGTATCAAAATCATATCTTCTTCTGTAAAAAAACATTAAACTTCATCAACCTTAATCGATTTTAATATCTCAGATAAACAGCAGCAGTATAAAATATTATATCTGTAAAAGCTGTAATAAAATTATCATAATTTTTCTTATTATTATTGCAAAGAAAATTCAAGCTTTAATCCGAGATTTCAAACTTTTTTACAAGCTGAGAAAAACTAACAAATTATTCATATGCACGCGCAATCGTACTTCAAACGATACAGATATTTCAATTATTCTTTTATCCTTAAATTTAACAACGACTAAAATTTCAAAACTCACAACCGCCAAAGCTTTCGTTATTTTCAATCGGACTGTGATTAAAAGCACGATTTTCCAGCAACAGCAGCAGCTGGACGCGTTTATTATTCAGCTGCAGCATTAAAAAATTCTCAAAAGGTCGCGCATTGTGTCTCCGCTCTCTCTTGTTTTACGATCCGCGCATCCTCCTCGAAGCGTCCTTATCTGCATCGAAAAATTTCGCGCGGCGATGCAAATCCACGCGCTCGTAAAGGAGGCGACCGTTATCTTACCGCTCGCGACGCCGTCTCTCTTCGCGCATTATCGCTTGGCGGCTATCTTTCTCGCTCTTTCTCCTTTATATAGATGGACGCGGTCGATAATTTTATTATGCTTAGAAGAGCGAGCCGCGTATTGATTGTACGGAGCCGCGGACGAGAGGATAGTTATTTTAGCGCAAATGGACTATTTGCAAGGGAGGCGCGCTGTACGCGTAAATCGGCCATTTCTTCTGGGTGTAACGCCGATTTGCGTTAGAAGCTAAGGATATGCGCTCGACTACGAGGTAATAAAGATGGGGGTGATAAGTGCCGATCGAGATGGAATCGTCGGAAGATCAGGGAAGTGCCGAAAGGATCTTAGATTAATCGGTATAAGTGCCGTCTTTTTGTATTAAAATCGAATTGGCTTCTTACATTTTAAAGTGGAATTTTTAGTTGGATTACTGATTTTAGGAGAAGCACGTAAGATTCTTGAATTAAATATAAAAAATTTAGATCTTTTAGTGAGTTAAATGCATGGATTAAATATTTTTTAGATTTTCAATAATAGAAAAGCGAATTCTGAAATATGTAAAAGAGAAAGCTGTTATGTATGCAACCAGTTAGAGCTTGTATAGGAAGTACAAAGCCGTAAAAAATATCAATTCAAATGTAGTGTCTAATCAAATTGTAACACGGTGTATTTTGATATCTTTTATGGCTTTCTATTACTTACACTAGAGAGTTGTTCCGTTATGCGTCAGTCGTATCGTTCATCTTTAGCCAACTAATTGGGCCCATATCGATCGAGTTGTCTTTATCATTTTACTGTTGGAATATGCAGGAAAGACACTGAAACATATAGCAATTTCCAAGAGATATCCAAAGCTAATTGTTAGCGATAAGAATTTTTTGAATGCTTAAAATATCTTATGTACTATTGAAATGCTGTTTATAATCAAAGCAATTGTCTTTTTTAATTTATAGAAATTCTGATAATATAATAACTTGCACTAATTGATGTATATATAAAAATGTCATGCATTAAAAACTATAATTTGAGAAATTTCGCATTACCACTCCACTAAAAATGTTCACCTCGCCTCAATTTAAAGAACGAGAACCTCTCCGAATCGCACACTCCCATCCCACTCTCTATCCACTCCTAAGCACACGCCCTCTTGCGCTCGCTGTAAGCATCCTGACCCATAAGCCGCGCGTGCGCTCGAGATCACAATGAGGAGCGGCGCAATTCCCGATTTAATTGCACCGATTAGCGCGGCAGGCTACGATTTTTCTTGTGCCCGGGCATTGGTATACCCTACCGTAAAGACCGCGCGTGCTTGAGTATTTATCGTCTTAATGTGACGATATAAACAATGCTTATTTGTCAACGAAGGACTTGACATAGGCTTTTTCAATAGAGGCTTCATTAGAACTGGTAAGTGCATTGCGATCTTTAAATAGCAACATAACGTCTCGAACTAATACAAGTCCATTATCAAACTTTGCTTTGCCTGGCATAAGTCATAAAAATCGCTTAAAATTTAATATTAAGATTAACTTCAAAGCTTATTATTTGAAATTTGCTATACGCTTACCACTTTTATCGTATAAAGAAAGATTGATAATTAAGAATTTTTTTAAAGTTTGTTTAGTCAACTATGAATGTTTTTATAAATTCAACTTTACAGCGTTTACCGAGTCTTGATATATTTTTAATTTTTTTGCATTTTCATTGTAATTTCTCAATCATTTTTTCACTTCATTTTTTGCACTGTACTTATTAATATTAAATTTTCCAAATTACAATTATTCTCACAATTCAAAACAAATCCAAAAAATTTATGTTTCTAAATACTGTTCAGAGTATGCATGTTATTCACGAGATCCTCATTACACTACAGGCTTTAAGAACAAGCATAAAATTTCTGTTTACAACTTCCTCTTCTACCTCCTTGCCATTAGATATCCCTTTTACGTTGCGCGAAAGAACAAAGCTTGCAACAAGGCTAACTATAAAAAAAAGGTCACCCTGTGTACTTCGCTCTCTTTCTTTCTCTCAGACATCCGATAACACCGTACAAAGGTGTCACGGGAAAAAGAAAAAGAAAAAAAAGTAAACGCGCGCGAGCGATTGGCCACTCGATCATCATCGTCGCGCACTCGTATATACGAGCTCCGACTTTAATGCCTCGCCTCGTAAAGGGCCGTCCTCTCTTGCTCTCTCTCTCTCTCTCCCTCTCTCTCTCTCTTTCTCTATCCCGTGAGATACACGAGAGAGCCTCTCTCCTCAGTAGCCTTTTCTCCGTCGGTCGTATATAACGAGCGTAAGATAGTGAGTGAGAGAGAGACAGAGAGAGAGAGAGAGAGAGAGAGAGAGAGAGAGAGAGAGAGAGAGAGAGAGAGAGAGGAAGGGAAGCAGGGAGGGAGAGAGATACGTCGTGGGGATCATTTTGCACCGTTACACGCACCCATAATACTGCTCCCCCAGGTGTCGCGCAGCGCTGAGTTTTCGCGATGCATTTTGAGGTTATGTCCTCTACGTGGATTTCGCGCGTTACGGCATTTAATGGGGCTCCATATAAGGAGTTTAACGATATAGAGGGCGTATCGGGTGATTTGTTATCGGGGCCCCGAAGAGCCGCGTGTTGTGTTGCGCTCTTGGCTGAGGGACCGAGAGAGATGAACGGATAAAGGCGATTTCGGATTTCGAAGCTGTGTCGTTTTGGTTTCTGTTTCGAGATCTGAGAGGGATTAGACTTTGGTGTTTTATGTGCTCCGAATTGCATTGAATTGAATGGCTTTTGTAAGAGTCTTTCGAGTGCTTCGAAGTTTTGTCTCTACGTGTGTACGGGAGGGCTGCTCGAACACACAGATATTATTTATCGCTCTAATAATTTATCTTAAAAAAGTGTCTTTTCGAAATAACACGGAACGCGAAATGTTATTTTATCTTTTGAGAGCATTTCGCGAACATGTTTCGTGTACCGTGTGTACTGATAGGTCTTCAAAAATTCGATTTTTTCTTTGTACGAAATAAACTGTTATTTCCTTACATTCGAAATACAAATTTATTTTCGGAAAATCTAAACGTATTGCAGTAATTATGAATTCGAAAAAATACATCAAGAACCTAATAGAGCTGTAGCTATTTCTCAATCGAGTGTAATAAGTAACGCTGTGCACGATCAAAAGGGATTTTAATATTTAACCTCGGTATAACTCTATGAAATCATATCTTATAGTTCTTGTAATCGACCTTTCTATATATCAATATTGTGTATATCTTCTTACTTTTCTCTGCTTCAAAAGCCAGTTGAAAATATGAAACTCTATTAGATTATTACTTAAACTTTGTTATCCCTTTCTCCGCCATGATTCCTCACGTTGATGTGCCCCTTTATTTATGGTCCGTGCCTGTAATTGCGAGATGTACCGATAATCTGCTGAACGAACCAAATTATTCTCCCACTATATCCTTTTTTTTTAAATCTCTTTATCTTGTTTGTTCTTCCTCGTTCTTTAGTTAGATATATTTATAATGTATTTCAAATTCAAAGTTTTTGTGTTGATGTGTGAAAAAATAATCAAAGTAGAATCTACAATTTTATATTTGCTAACACTTCCGAATTTTATTATTTCTCTTTAGGTGACATTTATTACCTCGATATTCCGCGGATAAAAATTAAAGTATGCATGGAAATTGGCAGACAATCTTAGGTGTGCCTTTGTCAGCGCTTCCTGCATTAGAAATAGCAGAATTATGTTTGACCTTGTTTGTTGGGACAAAGATGTTACACGTAAATACAACTATTACAGATGAGAGGCACCGTTGGAGAGATACTTGGGTGGGTGGCGGTGCGATCATTCAAGAAGCAGAGTTAAACGTGGCTACTACTTGTATAGATGACCGCACAGTCGCACCAATAAAGAGGTTTATTCAACGGCGTTCTCAGTCAGGAGGAATAACCTAGATAGATTCCATGAAACTTATTTAAGTTCAACCCTCCAACTGTTGTTTCTGGCGTGGGCTAATAAAGCTAATAAATTAATGATATATGGAAGAGTTAAAAAAGAATAATAAAAAAAGTTACAGGTGCAGTTAGATTTAAAAAAATTAAATTCTATCATTGTAGTAAATAAATCACACTTCAGAGAATGAGAAGTTAACGGTGGTAGAATTTGAAAATTTAAAAAGTAATAAACTAAAAAAAGAGCATTAAAAATGGACAAAAATATTAATTTTTTTAATATCTAAAACTGTCGAAAAATTGTCCAAATATATAAATATTTTTACATTAATTATCATTAATCCTTAAACTTAATAAAATAATCCTTAAACAATTAAATTCAACTCTACCAGAAAAGACTCAGAATTTTATAAAAAATCCTTTGATTGCTAATGAAATAAACATAAAATTGTGTGCTTCGAATCGTTTTTAAAAGAAAAATAGATATTCAGACGGAAGTTATCTGAAAATTGCTCTGTAAATTCCGCAGGTCGATGCGTCGATGATGGGTGCGGGCGCTTTAAAGCGATATCGAATCGCAGAGAAAGTAGAGGCCAAAAGCAAAATTAATCTACCAGGTATTCTCGTTTTGACGGTAGCCTTTTTGTACGCGTCAATCATACTCTCGGAAGCGCTTTTCAAATTAAAAAGTGTATTTTGTTCACGGTCGGTTCATTTTTCTAGAACCCCTCATCACAAGACCATTTGAATATGAGAGAGGTTTTTTTAAATAAATGATAAAACCGATATTTTGTAGACTTGTATTGTTATGATATTTTTGGAACATCTGCTACAAAGCTTGTTAACTGGTACGGACTAAAACTAAAATGGAATATTTTTCAGTTTTATTTATTATTTTCAAAAATTACTTTAAAAATATTGGATTTGAAGAAAAAAAGTTTTTTCGAAGACTAAAATTATGTATCTTCAAATATCTGCATTCTTCAAAAATCTATTGAAAACAAAATTAATCATTTCACGTGATGTATGTTGACCAAATAGATCAATTCATTTTTACATAGTAGCTTACGCAGAAGTTTGAAAACTGTTGGATATTTGATGGCTTTTATATGGCTTTTACATATCCAACATGTTTTAGAATGTAATTTACCACTCAACTTTTCGGTTGGAATACTGGTGATATTTATTATTTACTCATTGCTCAACATTGCAAGTATTGTTCTCTCCTTTTGTGCATCGGTAATTTTAAAAATTGAATTTATTGAGCTTTTTACGTATGCCCTTTTTGGTCTGACGCGCGCTCAGTGTTTTTTGGGTCACGTTGATTTCGTGATGACGTGACGTGTTTGATGGTCATCGCTCGACGTTGTTTGAATCGAATCATTGCATACTGAGTGTAGTTTTTTAACAGCACTTAAGTCTTATTTACCGAACACGTAGAGAGCTTGTGTACAAAAAGAAAATTATTCTCGTCAACAAATCGTAAAATTTCGAATTTACGAATGTTTGGTTAGTGTAACTTTGTTAATTTTATTTCAGGAAAAATAAATATTGCTGATTTCGATAACTATTTTTTATTTTTAAAAAAGAAAAGATAATAATTTTATATACTTTTTAATTTGGTTAAAATAATATTTTGTACTGTAAATCGTACTGTGAATATTTTTTTGGATAAGACGTCACCATGATTATTGTATAATATTTATAAATATGAAATAATTCACAGAATTATTCAATAAATACCAAAACAGATAGAGCGTCCATAAGTCGCTCAGCCACGACAAGCAAAACCGCAAAAATAAAACTCCGGTACTCGGTTCCACTTGCACTTAAGTTAACCTTATCTAATTCTCTCTCCCTTCCTTTTTCGTTCTCTCTTTTCCCTTAGTCGTATCATCTTTCCCCCTTAAAATTTCCTGAAATAAAATCTGTACTTTGCCGTAGAAAAAAGGGGAATTCTTTGCGTATGTGCACTCTATGCTCCCCGTCGCGCGAGAGAGAACCAGCCGCGTATCAATTGCGGCGACCGTTATTAATAAGCGCAATTACGCCCATGGCGCAAAAAAGGCCGCGTTAATGCCCGCGCTAGGTAATGCGTTCGTGAAATATGTGTGCGTAACACGAACGATGCGTTAGCACGCGAACGCGAGTAGCAAGACTTTTTTTAGCAACGAGCTGCGATCTGTAGATTGTGATTTTGCCGATGAAGATATAGAAAGTACGTTTGGAAAATTGTTAAACGTTTTTCTTGATTGATCTGCCAAAAGCCTACTTTTTTAACTGCTGTTGTCCTTTGTTTTTTTTTTATATCTTATAACTGTGTTTTTTACATTGTATATCAGTAACTATTGCAGTCGCACCACAATTTGAGTCTGTGAATGTTATTTAGTTTTTAACTTACAAAATTTTGTATCGAAGGAGTTTAATCACAAAACATACTATTTAAACAAATTTATAAGATTTTGTGTAAATCTATCTAAAAAATTAATATTTTTAATATAACGGTCTTAATATAATACAATCGATAATCGGAATCTATCGTTCAAGATCTGGTAGTGTAGAGTAAATGAATTTATTGATCTCTTTCGAAATACGTTAAAACTTTATTAAAATTTGTCGATATTTTGGAACGTTTAATAGGTCCCCTTTTGAAAACTATGATTAAATAAAGTTAGATATCACGAAGAAAATGTATCAATAATATTAGTATAGAAAATAATAGAAGTTTTTTAACTTTCTGATCTAGATAGAAGTTCTTACAAGTAAGGGGTACTCCTGTGTTCTTGGGCCCATACTGGAAAAAATGGCTGATTTAGGATATTTTTAATCATTTTTATAAAACCAATATAATATTGTAATAATATTATTGTTTTTGTTTTCATCACACTAAATTCTAATATGTTGTATACTACAGATGATAGTAAATTTTCCACAGCGTACCTTATTTTTTTAATTTACGTTCGAGCATGTTTTATTTATTCTAATGTTCTGAGAAAAAAATTGAACGAATATAGTATATCCCTCCATTATGCTGAATTCGTCTAATATCAACATACCATTTTAGCAGGCGCTCTTACGAAAAACGTACTACTGTTTACCTTTTTCGTACGGAGGGCATGCTAAAATGGTATGTTGACTTTCATGCGAATTGGGAATCAAGGAGATATGCTATATTTGTTCAATTTTTTTTCTCAATGTGACTCGCTGCGCGGTTGGTCATTCATGCCTGTGGGCGCTATTGATAAATGTACCTTATACGCTAAACAATGTACTATTTTGTAATTGACGGAATAATTTTAAGTTTAGAGTTGAAATGGATGCATCATTATATATGCAGTTATGATTCTGAAGTCATTTTAGCCAGTTTCTATACAGATACAAAATTTAATCCCTCTCAAAGCTAAATTCTGTGTATTTTCATTATAAGGTCAACGTGATTAATTTAAATAGAAATTCCTATTTTTGATATTGGATTCTGAAAGAGCGTGAAATTTTACGTCAAAAATGATAATTTTTAGTTTTGAAGAATGTGACCTTTATAAGTAGAAATAAAGGCCCCTAATCCTTGTACTTTTATTTTCCCATAAATCCTGAAACGTTTAAGAAAATAGCTTTTGGACGATCTTTTAACATTTGACCTCTATTTCCCCTTCTGAAGGTTACATCCTTACAATTTAAAAATTATTGGTCGTAAAGTTTCACTCTCTTACAGAACAGATGTCAAAAATAGGTGTTTCTATGAAAAATATAATTATCTTGAGCTTCAATTCAATTCAATTTCAATGACCTTAAAGGTTAAGTTCAAGGTCAAAACTTTAGTATTTAAATTTTTTTAGCGCTCTTTTTTCCGAGCTGTTCAGATGTATGCATACTTTTGGGACGCCCTGTTTGTTTCTATATAATAAATATAAATGAGAAAAAAAATTTTTTTAATGAAAAATTTTAATATATAAAACTATATATTAATATTTATCGAAACAAGAATGAACTCTATTTTACTAAAATATTTATACGGTAAAAGTATGAACATTTTCTTACTTAATCGGAAATTTGTTTTTATTTATAGTTATTTCTTTATTTATAAAATCTTTGAAGGACTAGGCTCAACTGCTTCGCATCTGCTCCCTGCCGCTCTCTACTTAAACTCTCTTACGCCTTTTAGCCATCTTCCAAGCTTTCTTCATAGCTCAGCCAAGCATGTACAAGTTAACGACTACAGGTGGACGCTCCTCTCTCTCTTTCTCTCTCTCTCTCTCTCTCTCTCTCTCTCTCTCTCTCTCTCCCATCTTTTTCTCGCGATCCACGATAACCACAACAATTCCCACGTCCACGTGCGTGCAAATGTACACGCGCACATGCGCTGAAATTTCGCCGCTATCATCGCGCATCTTCGAGCGAAGCGAGGTGAGCAAGACGGCGGGAGGGCTTTATGGGGCTACGCTCGCTGATGGAAGGGGAATTTGCGCGAGAGCGATTCTTGCGTTAGCCATGCCATGATGGGAGATTGTCCTACGTGTCGAAGCTCTAAAATGCACGTAGATTTACTTCACATTAGAGAAGTGTACAATAGGTCTACTTTGATATACTTTCAGGAAATATTTCCTTGACAGACAGACCTAATGAAAGCATCTAAATATTTAGAAAAGTATTCTATTTGTGTATTTAACGGTTTATCCCATTCAAGATATATTTTTTAATTCTTCCGTCACTAATCTCCGACCCTTGCTATGCCAACTTGCGGAAAATGTAGGTGCCGTGACCTCCCGCATATTTCCTTTTTGCCCGTCGAGAGGAAAAGTTAAATACGAGAGCTCTTTAGCACGCTAGGAGCTTCAAAGGCGGCAGTGGCGTGTGACAGAACGCGGTTACATAAGAAAGGGAAGGTGCGCCCGCGATTAATCCGCGAAGCTCGTGTATACGCGCACGCGTATAACTCGTCTCGAGCTTATCTCTCATCTCGAGAGACCGTGCTCCTAGCTGAATGGCTCACTCTGCTCGGAACGCACGAGCCTTTGTGTCGTTTCTTCTCGCGTGCCGCTCTCCTCTGTCGCGTGATAAGACGACAATCGTAAACTGAGGACGACCGAAGACGCAGGAGCATAGACTGTGGGGATTGTACCCTGAAAGAGAAGGAAATAAAGATGAGATTGGTCTTTCCCTTTTATTCTTCAATATCAACCCCGATAAGAATTTTTAGTTTTAAATTAGATTTGCGTTAGACTTTTGGTACTGTAGACATCATAAAAGAAAATTTTAATACCAAATATATTGTATGCACTTACAGTACTGAAAATATATTATAAAATAAAGCCCTGTATTTCTATTATAGAAAGTTATCGACCAATGGATATAATATACTTACAAATTCGCTTAAATACATTGCACATCAGATTATGAATTTAGGTAAACCAATTTTAGGTTAACTTTGAATTTTAATATATTTATAAAAAAAATAAGATTTAAAACACATTGTAAACTTTTGCTAGACTTCTGTTAGATCAGATAAAGACTTATTTTATTCTCAAAATCAAACTGAATTATAATTTCTAATAACTTTATAAAAATTTCCATTATTTGATTTTAGCATGATTTTTTAAAATATAATACCATCCTCTAAAATTCATTTATTGAATTAGAGACAAATGATTTCCATTATCACAATACCTCAAGCTCTTCAAAGCTAAAGTTAACGACAATCTCTTATTCATACGCAAATCCAGCTTAATTACCTATAAAAATTTTTAAAACTCCCCTCGGGCAGTGGTGCGAAGCTCCTCCTCCGAATAGAGCAACCGAAGAGAGAGCTGGCGCACCGGATGAGGCGCTTTTGCACTGCCTCTGCGCTCCTCCTTTCGCCCCGTACATAAATCAGGCGCGCAGTTAGCCTACTTTTTTTCTGGCTGGACAGCGCTTCGCTTAAAATTCCATGCGTCGCTTATTAAGCGGGCTATTTACGAGGTGGATATGTAACGAGGTCGAGGTTTTCGCGAGGCCGAATTTACACGGGCGTTAAAGGCAAGACTTAGACTCTACGGGGAATTTGAATAGATAACCTTTATTTGCTTGAATTCTTACAGGGCAGTAGAAATTTATTGTTCGAGGATTCATCTACATGTTGATTGTAAGCAAACTTTAGATAAGTATTTTTTGTTAATTAAAGGATTTTTGGCAAGATGCAAATAAACAATTTAACTTTTTACGTCACGATCAGTGCGTACGCAAATTAAAATGAATAAAATCAGATAATGAATATATAGCGGGAAAGACTTATGGGTATCTATCATCAGAAGTTCTAATAAGGAAAGTTATGGTAAATATAACTAGAATTTTAATATAATTTCTACATTTAGTACGTGCACAGACTTTATTCTTAACTCATGGCATTACCAACTTCATCTCTAGAGCGACAAAAAAGCTAAATCGAGTTTCTCCAGAAATTTTCCAAGATTTCAAATCCTCGATTTTTTGCAGTACCATGTTGAAACTATTTTTTTACTCGCGTTTATTAGTAAATTTCTTGTTTTATTTATTTTTATCAACTCATTTTTGACTCTTGTTTTGCATCAGTTTTAGAAAATAATATATTGCACTCAACAGATGTTTTAAGAACAGTTATTTATCACAAATTGCAAAAAAAAATAATTACTTTTTTTCTAACATTGGGATACAATCAGATACTTTAAGTTGTGGTAAAACGGAATTACTCATTTTCTTTTTTTTCTCGCAATAAAAATAAAATAATAGTAGAAACTCAGTGCGCCATTTGTACATATGTAGAACTTGTGTCTGAATTATTTATGGAATGTATAATTCATCTTAATATTGATTTTGGAAATAATACTGTAGATATTCGTAAATTTTTAATTATCTTTTTTACAAATATTTTTTCTTTTTTTTTGGCTATCCAAGTATATTTTGCTTACCTACAGGCAAACTAAAAGCAATTCTAGTTTTTAGTATTTTTATTATCATTTTATCTATTTTTTAATAAACAATTTCCAAAAAGTATCCGGTTTTACCCCAGCCTCCCCTAAGTCAAAAGCTCCACTTATCATTTAATGCACTCGCACGAGACCCATTGTAAAAGAAAAAAATCTTCTCATTTCCATGCACATATACAGATCATCAATAAAATCGCATTGCGTTCCGCAACTCATCGAAGCGCCGCAATAATATACGCTCTTCTTCATCCGTTAAGGGCTCACGCATAAAACGGACGACATTAACGTTCTAATTAACGGCAGTCCGGCACGGCCACTCGCTTCGTCACTTAATTAGGTAATTAATTAAAACCGCGCTAAGGCTTTGCGCCACATGTCGCGCCAGCGCGCACGCGATGTATATATTCCATTTTGTGTAAAAAATCACGCGAGGCGAGAATGCAACGTGAGCAACTGGGGGCAGTCGACGTTTCATCTTCTCTTTGCGGGCTTGCGAGGAAATACTCGCTTGATAAGTTATTTATGTGAGTTTATATAAGTCGGCTTCGTTTTTGGATCAGATTGCTTACTTAAATTTGTTGAAATTTTATTTGTATTTATTGAAGAAAGATAATACTAATTGAGGATTTCAAATAAATTAATAAAGTTTTTTTTATGATAATTTTTTGAATGATGCTAGTAAAATTCCAAAGTTAAATAGTAAAAAATATAATCAAATTTTTATTTTATTATTTTCGAAACAGATATAATTATTTTAAATTAATACTATTAATAAATGAAAAAATATTAAATACTAAATTTTTAGATGAATATAAAACGTAAAAAAAATTATATAGATGTGCAACTTTCTACAGACTATAAACAAAAGAGAAAATGTTAATTTTTTCTTCGTACCAATCGTTTTCGCGTTGCCGTGGCATGCTGCATCTATCTTCGCACCGCTTTTATCTCGCACCCAGCATCTTTTACAACCATCGTAATTATTATCATTACGGGCCAATCTATTATTCATTAGCATTTGAATTGTTAAGAGAGCTGCATGTGTTCGCTGCATCGCCAACGTCAAACTGCTCCATCAAGGGAATGCGATATAGCGACACGTTTAACTCTACGATGCGGTGTCTGTGATTAGACTTATTACTATGTAAATATTGAAATAGTTATTTCAACTTCATCTTATTACATAATTGAATAATTTGATCTGATGTTTTAAAATTAGTTTTAATTTTTAGAGTTATGCAAAATGAAATAGATTGACAAATCTGGAAATAAAATTTTAATAATTATAGAAAACGATAAAAAAATAAATTGTAACTATGGTTCACTAAAAAGAAATAGTTTTAGTGCGTACCGGCTTGAAGTGACATCTTTATTCTCAATTAGCCGAGAATAAAGTACTGTTCTATTTCCCGGAGGAAAAAGGACTCTGCGCATGCGCAACTGTGCAAATCATGCCCTCGCCTAGAGGTACGGGCCGAAAGCGATAACCTGCTTTATTCTCTCCGTGCATAATATACTATCCTATAAGTTTTCTTTGTTTCATAAATAAAAAAAATTATATAATTTTTATTAATTTATTAAAAATATTCCAAATTTTAACGCTTTAAATTTTCATACCGCAGTAGAAAGTAGTAGAAATTACGAATTTTTACTTCATCAATAATTACAATATTTAAAAATATAATATAAAGATACTGTATTGTTGATAATATTATATATAATAATATTAAAATACTCAAGTAAGTAATTTAAAACACAAAGTATTAACACAGTTAGAGGCATATGAAATTGAAAAACTAGCTCAGGTAATGCATCAAAAGTAGCTCGAACTTCCCGATGAAGAAAGACTGCTACACACTCAAAAAATGTCGGTCGAGTGGCCAAAGTTCGGCTTGCTTGTACCAACTTTTCAGACAAACTATATGACTGCTACAGCCACTGTTTCTACAACTATGATCCTTTTCTTACAACGAAAAGTGCCGAGAGCCGCGCGCTAACCCTCAAAACTTGTACGTAAGAGATCGAATACCTGTCAGGATTTTTTTCTTTCGTGAGGCACTTTTCTTGCAATAGACTTTTATAAGTCCGATCGATGCCTGATTTCTTTATTTTTAATTGAATATAGATTGCAATACAGTTAGCTGTAATACGTGCGTTATAGCTATACGAAAGCTCGTATTTAAAATCACTAACGGAAAGCAGCATGAATACTAATTACAATTATAATTTCCCATATTGCAACTCGGTCGCAGCTCAAATCTTTTACATCGTATAAACGTCAACCGTCATGATTCCCTTGAAGCAATGCCGTTTCCTCGTATGTAGTTCAATCATTTATCAAGCTATTACTCAAATGCAGATGTGCGCCTTCTAACCTCAAAAGTATATGCGCTTTTAAAATGCCACAAGCCGATTTAACCTGCTTTTCATCGTTCATGTCAATCATCGTTCAATCTCCGTGTACTTATTACAAGAAAACTGCTTGTTAATCGGTTTCCACTTCGTACAGTGGTGATGATTGCAATTTAGATGAGATTTAATGTTTGGAACTTGTAAGGATTCGAGTATACATCAGTAATATTTAGTCTATCGCATAGGTTTCAAAACTAAAAATTAATTTAGAATAAAAATTCACAATTTTTCTTACTCGAGTTTTTAGTAAACGATCTAGTACCGAAAAGGTAACGATATGGTGACTGTCAATTACATCTGAGTTCTGAAAAAATATTTATCAGGTATAACATTGAATTCGACGGATTCGACACAGGCTCTTCTGAGCCGTTAGCCGATCAGAACTATTTAGTCGATCGGCAAATCAGAAGTAAAATAAATCGCGTGAAATAACACAACATAATTGGGCCACAAAAAATCCAATTCATCTTTCAAAGTACCATCAATCAAGATATTCTCAAAGCGAAAGCACCAATCGATTCTCTAGCAACGACACAATCGCGCCGCTGATAATTCTCTGGCGAACCATCGCTCATAATGCGTGGCCGTGTAAGTATTATAGCGGGGCCGATGAGGCTTATAAACGTCCAACTGGGCTTCCGTCACTTCGCATGAAGAAAAAATAACAAGAGACCGAGAGCCAACCAAACTCGATTTATCGAATGAAAAAAAAAAAAACAAGCAGACCGTACGGAAAAAGTGATTAATGATCCGGGAACGTCCGGTCATTCGTTTGCTTCGCGCCTTGCTGTATGTAGATAGTACAGTTCATGTCATACACCGTACTATAAGAGAATAGGCGTCCTTAATACTTTGTAAACATAAATGGTTTCATGATGGAAGAATGTCAAAAGTAAATTATCAGATTGGAAATATTTTGGGTAGAAATGGAAAAAAATAAGTATTGATTTCTGATAACAATTTTTTAATTATTTTAATAAAGTACGTAATAAATCTGTGCGTGAACGCCTGAAATTATTGAGTTGTAATTTTTAACATTTTTAATATTTTTACAATTTTTACAATAATTTTTAACATTTTTTCCGTGATTAATCTTTCTCTGTATTTTAGAATTACTAATAGTATTGTTTAGAAGAAAATTTGTTATCAGGCTTCGAATTTTAATTTGTTTTGAATATTTTAGAATAATTAATTTCACGATCAGAACAAAATGAAACAAAATTTTTGTTAACAGATCATTGTTAGCAGATATTTGTACGTATATTAATTATTTCAGAGAAAAAACGACACTTGCCTCTCAGAAATCTTTGAACTATCATCGTAACTTCTAACTCTAAAATACCACTCTAGTCAATGCATCTTAAACTTACGCTCTTCAAAGCTCCACTACACTTCGCCATTCGTGGAACTTCGCCTATACGTAAACCTCGCAGGACGAGTCAATCTTGGAGATCGAGCGCGACCGGCTACTAGAACCGATTTATTTCCACGCCCGACGCAGTCTCCAAGAGATTCGAGAAATACGATAAAGGACCGCGCGCGCGACTACAGCCACGGTTGAATGCTAATTATCTGATCCTAGGTACTGCTCCCTCTCTCTTATGTTTATACAGTATGGCCGGCGCTGATCTATAACTTCTGTTGCACGGACCAGCGTTGTTCTCCTCCCGGGCTTTTCTTTCGTTTCGTTCTGTAATTTATATTCCGCGACGGTCTTGAGTTTAAGTTTTTGGAATTAAAGATTTGGTTTGTTTTGTACTGTCTGTTGGTTTTAGCAAAAATGAACTTTTTTCTTAAGTTTTAAATTTTAGAATTCGTAGAGTGAATTTTAGTTCGTCATATTTGAATGAAAAAATATGAAATTATTTTCAAGTAATTTTATTTTTTGTAATTGTAGAATGATATAAATAAACTTAAGCTTGTAAATATATGTACTCTATAATTTAAAGAAATTCTTTTGAAATAGAATTGCTGGGAGTATGTTTCTGTGAAGCTAGTAACTCAAGATCCTTGAAACTAATTAATTTATCTTAAAAATTAAAATAAACGCAATATTTGCTTCAAGAGATAAAATCAAGAGCTATTTCTACATCTATCTAAAGTTTCGCTAAGCTTGGAGTATCCCACACTATTGTGTAATTTATTCTACAGCTTTTATCTCTTTAGTGTGTATTTCCTCTTCCCCCTTCATTGATTTATCCCGTCCCCTTGTCTTCTTCGTTACTTCGCTGTGTTCGCCGCGCTGGACTTCATCTTCTTACATTTTAAGCATTCTTTTATCGGGCGCTGCACTTCGTTTTCCACGTACTTTTTTCTTTCTTTCTCTCTCACTCTCTTAAGATCTCGACTTTACATGACCCGTGCTTTATATACGCTTCAATTAAAGGGATGTTTCGCGGCGAAGCCTGCGGAATTTCTCGGAAAGTTCGAATCTTATCTTTCTCTTCCGACGTCTTCCTATATATTTATTTGCACTCTCGAAATCTCCAGAGGGGTAATGGTTCAATTTATTTCTTGAAGCAAAAACCCAAGCCCTGAGATGTTTATTGCCTAGGCGTTAGGCGCTTTATAACGCTTGCCCAGTTCCGAGCTCTAATGTGCATTAATTTAGCGAAAATCAACATTTTAATGAACAAAGTTATCAGGTTGGATCAAAGTTTTGCCGATTTAATCTGATATTGCTCTTATTGAAATGCGGTATTTGCATACAAGTAATAGAAACAGATAAGTTTCAGTATGTTTCGTATAAATTATACAAATACAGTCATAATGTATTAAATTACATTCGCAAAAGCTACCGCCAGGTACATGTATAATTAATGGCCACATAGTTTAATGACATCGGAGTGTAATGGGTGGGTTATGTTCGGTCCAACTAATCTTGCATAAACGCTGTATATGCCGTTTATATAAGAACGTCAGTCGAAGACACTTTGATTAATTACGTACAAATGCTTGCGATTGCGGAATATGCAGTTTCCGCTTTTAATTACGGAATATCTTCGGACAATGTATAACTATACGGATAAATTACGTTTACTTCGTTAATTTACAGAATTTTCGAGACCATTCTTACTGCAGATTTAACAGAAACAATAGAATTTAATTAAATTGTTTTTTTTTTGCGAAATAAGTATTTGCAAGTTCTATTGAAATAATATAATAGTTTAACAATTAGATGTTGCTTCAGAAATACATTTCAATTTCAACCATTCTCTTTGTATTTTATAAAAAATTTACAATGTAATAAATAAAATAAAAATCTCAATAAGTACTGCACTTTGATTAAAAATTAAATATCTGCCCTTAGCCTTTTGCCAGAAGCAAAAAATAGCGCCATTACCTAATCAAAAAGCATCACTAAGCTCAGCGCATCATTACCAGTCACATCTCATCAAAAACGCGCAATCCATTACCGCCGATCTTTATACGATCTCGGTACGTCTGAAAATAAGAGCAAAAGTAAATAAACCCAGCAGCGCAGAAGCAACAACACAGCAGCCCACTGTCGAGTCTCGTCGTCTTGAAAATCCTCTGGTACAAGTATCGCAACGTCGGGTCCAATCAGATCCCGATGTTTCTGGCTATCACTTCGTCCGCGCCATAACGACGAAGCTCTTCCGCCGCTGCTGCCTTATCTTTCTCTCTCTCCTTCTTCGCTGTGGGCCGCACGCATCGACAGATCGCCAATCCGATATCAAAGCACGTCCAACGTGTGTCGCGCTGCATCGCGTAATCTGGACGATGAATCGGCGCTGGGTGAAGCGTGCCATTATATGCGTTCGATCCCCAGACGAGGAAGGAGCTTTTTGCTTTTGCGCGCACCTAGGGAAGAAGATTAATTGCCGCCGACCTTGGGTATTATGTGTATGTATGCCCGTGAGTATGTGTGTGTGTGAGAGAGAAAGAGAGAAAACAAGAGGACAATGATCGTTGGTCGTACGACGCGTTACACGAGCTAATGAGCGCTGAATGGCAACGTTGTAGTTTGGAAGATGATTGTTACTGTTGCACTAGTTAGAAGATCGTACGGAATGTTATTTCTTAGCCGGGTTTAAAAGATGCGATCTTGCTTATCTTTATTATGAAGACAGTCTTTTAGAGAATAAAAAAATTGACTTACAAGACTCAGGTTTTCTCTAATTTAAAAGTAAATACATTAGATATTCAATACTGCATTTAAAATTTATTTGAAATAATCATTTTATATAATCATCAGACAAAGGTTAATCTTCTTTTTCAAATTCAATTAAATTATATTGATTTTTTGTTATTTGATGGTGCATAAATGTGAATTATTAACCTAATCGATTCATAAGTAGATATTGCTGTTAAAGCTAGTAACCACAAGACTTGTGACGAATATTAATATTGAACAATCAAGCAAACGATTATTACCAAGTCCGTTTATGGCTACAGTCCAACCGCAAAAGAAAAAACAAATAAATGCAAAAAATCCTAAACAATCAATAACAATCTGTCGAGAATGTTGTAATTAGTTATACCGGTGCCAGCTATAAGCATGAAAAAATCACGTGAAAGAAGAGCCAGCCGTTAGATTCTCCTAACGTTACCCTGCGTAATTTCCCATCTCCATTCAAACGCTCCGTGTCACTACATCGGGAATCAAGCGCCAACCAATTTAATCGCACAATCGCGCTGCGGCACGGCCGAGAGGAATCTGCGAGAAAAACGCGATCTCGAGCTAATAATCAAAGGCCAATCGGTCCTTTTTCAGCATTGACAATCAGATAGAGAGCCTGAATAAGGTAAATTGTACGGTTGCTGACCGGAAAATTGTATTTGCGGAGAAAGCATTGAGAATCTAATTGAAAAATAAATACCTTTGTACGTGGTGCGCATACGCATTTTATTATAGGCTGTTTTACTATTGGGAAAATAAATTCGTATGAGAAAGTAGATTGTGTCCTTCTCTGATTAAAAATCTTTAAACTATAATTTATTGTAGTATATGTATATATGTATGCCATCTTTTAGATCAATTCATACTGTTTTAACAGTATTAAATATTTAAAAGGTTTTAATATTTTATTAGGTGATTAAATAAAGGTGATATCTCCAAAATAATACTAAATTTTTATCTATTTTTCACATTTGTTTCATCACAAACTTATTAATCCTTATTTTAAAACGAAATAAAACTTAAGATTATCACGATTAACCAAGCTTCGTAGAAAACAACTGAAAAGCAATAAATGATATTTAAACAAAACTTTAAATTTTATCGTATAAATTCGTTATATACATTTCATCAGCTTATCCAGTTGAAAAATTAGAAGGCCGTTAAGTACTAAGCTAATAAAGCCCCCTTTCCCCGCCCGGGGGGAGAAGAATCCTCTTATCTACGGGCCATCTGTAATTACGCTAGATAATTGCGCACAAGTGACCGGCGCTTGATTATTTCGGCATCTTATCTCATGAGAACTTTGATAAGAGGATTTGTTCGACGGTAAGGAAATTGTAATTTTGGTTCAACGTAAAAGTCAAGGTTTATTGATAAATTTAATAGTTTTGTATATGTTTTAAAATTCTTTTAGAGTTTTTCCTGAATTAATTAAAAATTTTCATGAGTTTTATCGATAATGGCAAAAATTATGTTAATTTAAAATTTTTACTATGAATATTAATAGAAAGTGTTTCAGTGCAGTTAATAACGGTTTATCGCAACAATTTTGATTTTACCTTATCCTGACTTTGATTTATGTTAATTAATTTTATATTAACTACGTAATGCAGTTTAAAATTAACTTCTAATTAATATTAATGCTTCTTGGATATAATGTAATAACCTATACTTTGATGAACTCGAAGTTTTCCTACGTTTTTACATCCGCGGACGCTTCTTTTTTCCTTTAACTTCAGTGCAATATAAACTAAATGAAATCAACTGCACGCACGCAAAAATAATTCCTAACAAAACTTTATTCAAACATTTTTTCCCAAAACATTCACGCACCAAATGAATTTCACAAATTTTTTTTTCACCCACGAAAAATACTCGGAATTTTACTGAAAAAAAAATCCCGCGAAATGCGGAAAAAAAGAAGTCGCACAAAGCGTCAGTTTATAAACAGTCGAAAAAAGGAGAACCGCAAAAGTTTGTTAAACAAAAATAACGTCCCCCTTCATACAAAAACAAAGGGCTCGCGAATCCTCTCTGAAAAAGGCAAGAAGCCCAGCGCGCAACAATAACTACATGCGTGCGCAAAACGGACAAAAACAAGCTTCGCTCGGATCTATGCATTGAAATCGCGCGCGATCGTTTAATTATATGCGCACCGGTACACATACGCGCAGCCGCATCCCCGTCGATTGTAATTCGCTATAGTTTTTGCCCTACGCGATTGTGAGCCCGCGCCGCTCCTGGTATGTCGGCCGCGCGTCCGAGGTATTTATGCAGATGCAGAGCGACTTTGCAGTGCGAGAAAATAGAGGCGGAATTTTACGAGCAATTAATAGCTGGCAAGAGGGAATTTCGCACTTTTGCTACGAGTGTGGTTTATAGGTGTAAGTGTTGGCGCTTCTTGTAGATTTATGCGTGTAATTGTACGGAGGTAAGTTTGTTCAAGTCTCATGTGACGTTTGTTTATTGCTTTTGTTTTTCGAGCAATTACGGTGTATAATGTTAAAAATTATAGCGAATTTTAAAAATATATATTTAAAATCGATATAATTTTCAGCGTGCTGAACCATAAATTTTTGGACAGACACATCATTATTCCACGGTCATTGTGCTAAAGCGGTAATTTTTCTAGAAAAACTTTTTTCATATATAAAAATTGTTAAATATTAATTGATTTAAACATATTCTGAAGCAACTTTGTTATCGTCCATATCCTATAGTATCTTAAACAAATGTATCTTACACATGTTCTAAAATTTCTTAATTTTTCTGAAATATGTCGAGGTTTCTGTAAGCGTTCATATTATATTTATACTCTACGACGCGTATCATTTGAATAAGTGCACATCGTACCAAGCTTCGTGGAACTTAACTCCGCCTACAATCTAATTGAGGCGCTTTAGTTTTTTACTGAAAAGAAGACATGGCAGCCTCTTTACTTTTTTTATCATCGTTTTTAGTAAAGTGAGTTTTTTTCTCGCTCAGATGTATAAAGTTGAAGATGACAGATTTACATCGTCACGATGAGAAATTTTAGAAAAATTAGGAGGCGTTTATTGAGTTACGTAAAATATAGCTTTTTGAGGATAGCGTATAAAATAAAATTCTTTTTCGGAAAAAATTATTTTTAAATTAAGCGATGTCCTTGTAATAAAAAATTTTCAAAAAATTTCTTACTTTAAATTACTTTTGATATAACTCTTATAATTAATTAAATAATAATATTTAAATTACGTTACAAACAATGTAATTTAATTTTACATTTTATAAATAAAGTTAGGAAGTATAACTTATCATAAAATTTAAATTATTTTAACTAAATAATTATAATAAAAATTCGACAATAAATGTAGTTAACTTACAATGCCTGACTAAACACGTACTATAACTACGAGTGACCTTACTAAATCTAAATTTTCAATATTTCTAATTTCACTCATAAATAGCAGTTTTTTACTCTGAGCAATCTTAAACGTCAAGTTAAAATAAAAGTGTACGTCTTTTTCATTTCAGAACCCTGCAAAATCACTTTAAACGAACAATTTTCTGCAAATTTCCGTAAAAAATTAAGGAAGAAGGCAAAGCGTCCCGCACGGCTATGACCTGACAAGTGCGCCGACCTCGCACAGCGTGCAGCGCCATATAACATTTTCCGGCAACCAGCAGCCAGGCCGGGGAAATAGCTGCCGTCAGTTCCGCGCAGAATCCCCGGCAGATTTATCGGGTTAATTCGAGCGAGGGATACGTCAGGCCGCGCCTTCGCGTACAAGAGACGCCCGCATCGATACATGCGCGGCGCGCTACTTTGCCAACTCTGGCGCGATAAGAACGCTTGGTTTACAAAGAATTTTTAATTGAGACTGCTGTGTTTTGGGTATTAGGTTAGAGTTAGTTATTGTGAAATTATGTTGCTTGTTAAAATTTGATTGGGAGTTAGCGGTATCCTTGAGATATCGTTGATAAGTACACTTTTCAAGAAGTAATTAGTTTGATAAAGAAGTTCGGTATATATTTGAAATGATTACTTATATTGAAAATGTCATTCGACTTTGGGTGAAGATTATTCCACTTTTGTTTTAGTACTACTTTTATACTTTACATTTAAATAAAGCTCATGTTGTGCTTTTTAAAAACATGCATAATAGCATACGTCATTATTATTTTTTATTTGAACGTAGGGTAAATGAGGGTATTACTGCGACGGCCCCGATTACTGCGAACGTGTATTCTTATGGAAAATCGCAGTAATAGAAACACCATCTGTGCTTCAATT
>JAPYZA010000176.1:0-38190 GCA_030522685.1 Eupelmus azureus | reverse complement strand
CCCAGCCTCCTGCAGTATGCGCGTCGCGCGCTAAGGTAAAAAAGACGCGTACGTAGGTATACGTATAATAGCGTCTCCCAGGGAAGTGCAGTCAATTTTTCATCCGGCGCGCGCGAGCGCGCCAAGGGACGACGGGGCGACGTCGAGAATTGAGAAACGCAATTTCTCCTAGACGCTGCTCTCCGCGAAAAATGAGCGGCGACAAAGCTGCGCGCGTATATAGAAGGACGGG
The DNA here is from genome assembly GCA_030522685.1 of Eupelmus azureus. Classification (NCBI taxonomy): domain Eukaryota; kingdom Metazoa; phylum Arthropoda; class Insecta; order Hymenoptera; family Eupelmidae; genus Eupelmus; species Eupelmus azureus. The sequence goes on along the minus strand of JAPYZA010000176.1, from coordinate 37,958 downwards.
AGGGCAGGGAAAAGAAGAAGGCTATTACGTGAGTCAGCGAGCGAGAAAATGCCGGCGGCGAATTCAGGAGGGCCGGGGAGAGCGCGGCGCACTTCGTTTACATTATTTTTCGGCCTCTTTACCGGCGATCCTCTTTTCGCGATTGTTATCCCAAGATTGCTCTCTGTGTTTTTCTAGCCTCGCCGAGAGCGCTCGGGCTGAATTTACGGGGGATGTAAAAGGAGCGATGCTGGATTTACGAGATGTTTGGGACTTTGGGGCTTGGGAGTGAAAATGATGTGTGATAAGTTTTTGTACCGTTTGTTCGAGGCGTTGGGGATTTTGTTTTAAAGGGTTCGTTTGAAGAAATTTCGAGGGAGATTTTCGAGGGAATTTGGATTATGTATTCACGTTGAGCAAGTAGTAAAGCCAAGATATCGCGAGGCGCAGGAATGTTTCTTTTACGCTGGGCAATCAAATTTCACCGGTATGCTTCGCAACTTTATTTGAAGATAAGAGAGAAATACTTTTTTTACGGTCTTATTTTCTTCACTTTACTTCATGTGCGATTGTTGTCTTTACTTTGCGGTATTAAATTTTTTTCATAAGTATTTTTACAGAAATACTAGATGATGAACACTTTTTCATTTCGTTTCTTATAAGAAATTTAATTAAATATCATATACAGTACTGTTAAGGTAAATTTAATGCGACAAAAGAAGCTTATTAGAAATTATCGGAAAACGCCGTACTCTTTTTGTTACCTTTAATTTAGGCTCTCATAAAGGTAACAACTTTCTTTGAAGCTCACAAGGCCGCATCTACAAAGTCTTGAAACAGCGTGTTATTAAAATATTCTATTAAAACCTTGTCGTCCCTTTACAGTATCAAACAACATTCAAAGTTATAAATACTAACAAGCAATAAATTTAGCATTCAAAAAACTTTTAAACTCCCAGATAAAAACCTTTATTTCATTGCACGTAAAATTTATCGTACTACTCCTGCATTACTCAGCTCTTCGCTAATTCAAAGCATTTTCATTGCTGTCTCGCGGCCCGTACAAAAACAAGAACCCAAACGCCCAGCAGCAGTAACTTTAAACGCTATCAAGAGACGGAAATAACGCTCGAATAAACAGAATCCGCGCTAGCATCGAAACTAACCTCCTCCCCCTCGCTGTAAATCCAAGAGATGCGCTTTGCGCGAAGCGAAGCAATGAAAAAAAAGGCCCGCCCGAGCGTAAATTCGATTCCAGGCGACAAGGCGAAAAGCAAAAAAAAGCAGCAAAAGCTTTCTCTCCCGAGGGGTAGTAATACCCGACGGTAATTACGCGGATAAAAGTAATTCCGGCGGACGCGGAAGTATATCTCTTGGAGGACACATACAGCGCCTTCCTTGCCTTTGCGGCGCGGTAGCTTCGGAAAATACAGAGCCGGAGATAAAGCCGATAATTATCTGCCGTCAAAATTGATTATCCGCGGCTTCATTAACGCCGAAAGAGACGTCGAATAATGGATTTTGGATTAGAAGCGTCGCGGCAGAGCCTCTGTGTATTAACGGCGGTGTCTACGCGGGGTGTTGATCTCGTTGAAATGTGCGGTGGCTGAAAGTTTCGCGGGGTTTGAAGAGGGAACTTTTTTGAAGTTTATTGAAGGCGTGTTGATTTTAAGGGAGTTATGATGGGCTTGTGACGAAGGTGTTTTTGGGGTATTTTGAGGGTTAGTTCGGTTGATGATTGATTGTTGAAGAATCAAATATCATCTTATTAGATCTTATTAAAAGTTTTATTAAAAGCTCACTCTTTTATTTTAGACCAACGTAGACACAGCCACGCATATCCCAAATATCCAATACTTCGATAATATTCAAAATATCCAATAATCCAATAACATTTGACCAACGCAATATCCTTAAACAATATACAGGACAATTAAGTTCCCAACCGCTTGACGTCCCTGGCGCGAGCTATAAAGCTACATCGCAAATAATGACCTGGCTTAATTCCCTCGAGAAAAGAGCAACGATGACAGGAAAACGATCCTCTATTATTTCCGTACTCAAGTAGCAAGTAGATACGGTACAAGAATAGCAAGACCGATCGCTCAGGCATCTCACGTACGCGCACAGCCGAGAGAATCCAGCAGCGGGCGCGCGCGCAAGCGAGTGTGCAAAGAAACTCGAGCCTCGAGAAAACGTTAATTGGACGTAAGTCTAGCGTAGGCTATATAGGTGTGTGCTTGGATGTATCAAACGGACTGGAGCTTAGGCTCTTTGCAAGGCTTAGCTCTAATTATTTCTCTATAACTCTTTCCCTCGCTTGAGTGGTTTTTTGTTACGAAACAGAGATCAAGATAATTTTTGATAGAATAAGATGTTTTCGTGGTTAGTTTTTTCATTAAATGGTGGTATAAATGGATTGCGTATAGATGTGTGTGTCTAGCTATACTCGTGTATTTCTACTGAACGTATAAACTTTGATATCAGTAATTTGAAATACCAGCAATGTTGAAAGGGACATTTTTCTATAAAAGCAAGATTTCTTTGTATTTTCAGTTAAAAAAGCATTTATTAACAAACAAAACAAACCACAACTCAAATCACCCGGTCAGATATCATCTTCACTGCCCGTCAAAACTTGCAAACCGCATATTCACCAAAACAAAACAAGAACTATCCCAAAGTCACATATCCGTCTCTCGCTGTACCCAACCATAACCCCCCGAAAAATCCTCTGTCCCAAACCGCAGCTCGGCTCACCTCTATATAGTCCCGCCTGTACGCCCAGCGTTTACGCGAAATCGCCTGGCGCTCGCAGCCTTAACGAGCCCTGAACCCGAATTCAGCGCTTGTGCCCTATGCAAATGCGCGCGCCGCATTTCCATAAAACAATCAAGCCGCCGTGTTTGCCGACGCGCAAATTTTGAGCTCCGTCCGCGGGGGTGTATGTACGACTTTTCGAGTGTATGCTCGCGCTCATCTGCGAGGGCTCGATTATGCTTCGCTCGTTTACCGGGTATCTTTCGTTTACTTTTTGTTTTTATTTTTTTATTTTGGGGGGGAGGTTTGACGTTTGCGGGATTTATTAGTCACGGCTGGCTTGTGTTTACGGGAGATTACGCGTCGTGAGGCGTCGATGTGTTTGCGCAATCGATTAGTCGATTTGTTGGGCTCGGGTTTGCGTCGGCTTGATGATGTAGGTCGGAAAATTGATAAAGAGTGTGGTGGGAGTAGGGATTAATGTATGTAATTTAAGGAAAAATAAGCTTATATTTTACGAAATAGTTTTTAAATTATCTTTGAATGCGAGAGATGAAAGAATGGACAAATTTTATATAAATCTTTTACTTTTATTCTCTAAACACTTATCCTTTACAGATTATTAATCTAAGTCTGGAATTCCCTGATACTTATGAATTAAAGGTTCTTTAAAACTATTTTAATTTCAATGCGAGTGCCTCCAAAATATTCTTTCCAAGCAATTAAGCTTCCTCAGCGAGCCGGTGTCTGTGTTTGTCTGGAAATTACATTTCCTTCTGTTTGCACATTATTCCCTGCTATGTCTGTCTGACTGTCTCTCTCCTCTTTCTCTCCCTCCCCCTCTCTCACTTTTTGTTGACAATAAACTAATTTAGTTTTTCCCGGTACGAACAAAATTTTCATGTATTTACTTTTTATTAATTATAAGTACATACGAAACTAACGCTAACTAAACTACCACTGAGTTCATCGGCAATAAATATTACGCAGCTACCCGAAACCTTGTAAACAAACTCGATATTTAAAATTTTAGCATTCACCTCAACAGCCTCATCGGTCATATTTTTCAAAATCGAATAAACAATTCAACCTACTCCATTTCCAACCATCCCTTTAACCATATGCACTCGCGCAGCAGCATTAAATCACTCGCGCAGCTCCAAATGCAAAGTTATAACCGGTTTGCGCCGCGGCCCAATGAATTCGCATTGTCCACCCAAACAGGACGGCCTATTGAATATCCCCGCATGATTTCCATCGTATATTGAATGATCGACGCGCGTATCATTACATAGCATTACGATGCCGCGCGCCTGGGAATTAATAAGCGCCTAGGCCAGCCGAACATGTAGCAATTTACATATCGTTTGGCGGCTCGGCAATTTGATCTGTCCATGTTGGGTTCTTCCGAAGCTTTACATGATGGCCTTTGGATGGAAGCGGTGGGTCGATTTGCAACATTGTCTTCAATTATGGCTGTTTGCTTATTCATAAATTGGGTTGTGTTTTTGGAGTGTTGTCTTGATGGAGTCGGTTTGTTTTGATTAAAGAGAAGTTTATTGTTATTGGAAGACAGAAATGTGCTTCTGGAAATACAATGTTTCTTTTTACAAATACTCTATATATAATACTATTATTTCAAAGCAATATTTCGTTCTAATTTATAAAGATATAATTGAGGAATTTATCTTTGAAAATTTGATAACTATACAGTGTTTTAAATATTATATCAAGATTATCTTTATTACATATTCATTACCTTTCTTCAATCACTCCTCTTTATTTTCAATCATACCTCATCCCATCATCCCTGTAGAGCAACAAAGAATACACACCCGACCAACAACGCCCAGCCAATAAACCCCGAGTCCCACTGTATGAAAGAGCAGCGAATTTCTCCCCCTCGAATCCTAAACATCCACTCTCGCCTCCCCGCACCTCCCTAATTGAAAAAGAGTGGAATCCAACCAGACAGTCAGAGGGCCAGCGACCGAATAATTAAATAGTCCAATTCCCTTTTCTCCAGTCGCGCCGGTGGCTCCGCTCCTAAACAAAACCTCTCTCCCTCTCTCCATTATTTCCCCGCGCATGCACCCATATACATATACAGCAGCGCCGGCTCTCTCCGAGGGCAGCGCGGCAAGCCATTCGCGTCTATTATCTGGCGAGGCCAGCCTTTGGCCTGCAAATTAACGCGGCGAACGGGCGCCCGGCATATTGGCTTTCAATCCTTCTGAATGGGACTTGATTTCCCTTCGAGTGCGCCGCGCGCGATACAGATATATATATGTATATACCGTGTAAGGCTCGAGGGTGTCCTTTTCATTCAGCTGTCGATGCCCTCCGCGAGCGTTCATTTGACGTGCAACTCCGCTGCCAGGTGCAGCTTCTCTGCGCGTATGTATGTATACGTTTATGTATACGTCTATATAGGTATATGAATTTGCGGACTGATTGCGCGAATATGGATGGGTATCGGAGGGCTTCAGCGACGTTGATTTTCTATGTTTGTTGATGATGCACAGCTGCGGTGGAGGATATGGAGGGAAGGCTTCGATGGAGTTGATGCTTCGGACGAGGAGCTTTTTTCGTTGGGTTCGAGGGGGAATTATTCGTGTTGGGAATCAATCGTGATGGTTGATGTGTGTTTCTGGATATTTTCGTTATTGCAAAGCGAAGGAGACTGTAGGATTACATGGCTGATCGATTCAATTCGTGAAATTATGAAGAATTGAAATTGTAATCTGACTAAAATTTACTTTGCATGTAACGAAAACGTTCGTTATTCCTCTGAGCAGTGCTAGTTGAAGTTTCTCACGAACAAGTCTCGCAGATTACAGATACCACTCCAAACAGCTATTCTATTTCGTTACAATTACCCGGGCTCCTCATTCTAAATGCAGCTCGCAATAAGCCAGTCACGCCAGGCAACTTTTCTCTCAAAAACCTTAAGTTTACCTCGGCAAGAGCAAAATTAACTCTGCCATTGTTCCAAAACAATTACCTCGACTTCAAACGCAAACTTCTTCTGCGCGCCGCTCGGGACCTTAGCGATCGAATGTCTAGCAAAAAGAATCGAATTCTCGGTATTACGTGCACCGGTTATATATACTCGTGCGCTACAGTAAAAAAACTGGCCGTCGCCTTTTTCGCTGCGTCGCGCGATCCGCATTGTGAGGCGAACAATGGGGGCAGCATTGTGCGGTGCGCGTCCCAAAAAAAAACGGAGAATCAAAGTCAATCGCGATATTTACTGCCGGTCTTGGATGTATGCCGGCGAGTTTTAGCTGTTGTTTCTGGATTGAGATTAAAGGATTGTTGGATGGTTTGCGGATCTGCTTAGAGAGTCGTTTTGATGGATGTTTGAAGACTTGGTGGGCTTTTGGATGATGCGGAATTTGGAGGAGATGGTTTTAATGTTTTTGAGAAACTTTTAACAATCTTCTGCAGCTGTTTCGTATTGAAGTCAAAAAAGTATTAAAATATAGATTTAACATAGTTTTTAAATTAAATTTTAGTTACTTATTGTTATAGGCTTATTGAATCCGATAGTTAATGGGATTTTATATACCTATTGATCTCTTGTATTAGGGATACAAATACAGATTTTCAAGCGACTAAAATCTTTTAATTACTACATCATACTTTAGTCTCTGATTTAATGATCGTGTATCCACCAGAAACTTGCATGAATCTTTAAATTAGACATTTCCTCAGAAACTTAAAATCCATAAAAGCTAATTTTCAACTACCACTACCCCGAATCCGATATAGCTGCTCCAATAAGCACCCGTCACTTGACTTTACCGTCGAGAGCCTCGCCGTCATCGCGTGCATTCAGTATCGAATTTCGCTACACGCCTACACACACAAACCCACCCCCGCACTGCTGTACTTCGCACTTTTCACGTATAATGAAAAAAATTCGGCAATTTAATACGCGGCTTGCACAGCCATTGGTATATCCGTATGTATAATGGGTCGAGGATTTTCGGTTGGGACAGCTCTCGGATTACGCGCGCGGTGTAGGTTTAACGAGACTGGGGTGCGTAAAATGCGCGAATCTGGGAATTTTTGTCGGCGTGATTTGTGATTTCGCGTTTGCCGGACGTGTAATTAGTTTTGTTATTCTGTAATTCTCTCGGCGATTTTCGTGACTGTCGCGATTCTGGCTCTCTGTTTGGAATTTTCGGAGCGTTATCGCTGCCAGTCGTAATTACGGCTTTTGATGCGAATTGTATACATTATATAAAACCGTAAAATGTATATTTTATGAATTAAATAATAATATTTACAAAATAATTTTGAATATAAACTTAAGAAAGTTTTAAAACATAAACCTTAAATAAACAAATATTTTAAATCAAATTTATAACAAATCTATTGAACAAACTAACAATTACACTTCAAAAGGCAGCGCTAACATCATTAATCTCCAAAACGACATATATTACATTTTACGCAGCCATACTCGATTTTTACGCTCTCCGAACTATGGGTAATTAAAGAGTATAACTTCGACGAGAGTGGATAAAGCGAAGTGGGTTCGGCACTTAAAGTGTCAGGCTAAAACAGCTGTGACGCGTGCACGCCTGGATTGGGGCAACCTGTCGAACCCAGGCGCGCAGAGCGACACTCCATTTTCAGGAGCTCAATTTTTCAAGCGGCGCACAGCGCGCGTCTGTTGCTGCCCCTGCTGCTGCTCGTGTTAAAAGTCGTTAACTGAAATTGAATTTCGTTATTCGTATAAATATATTATTTCTTTTTTTCGTTCGATTTTTTTTCTTTTAATGTGCTGCTCTCGCGTTTCGTTGTCGTTATTCTTCTTTATGTTTTGTAATTTTGCGGAACGAGTTTGTATATTGCAAATAAATATTCCGCGCGCAAATATTAATATTGTCGTTTATACGTGTGGGAAGAGTTTGTTAGCGGTTGTGTTTGTTTTAATTTAAAAAAATATATATTTAGTTAAGCTCATAGCTATCTGTATTTGTTGAATAAATAATAATTAGTGATGGGATGAATGATGTTTATTTTAAATATATGTGTTGCTTGTTTAACACTCGCTAATTTTTCATTATGTATTTGTATTAATACATTAACATTGATACAATAATGATATCGATATAATATTCATGTATATATATTATTTGAAAATTCAAGATATTTTAATTAGTACCTTAAATCTGATAATGTACAATTTCACAAGCATTTATCTAGTTGATTCAGCAGTTGTTATATTTATTTGCGTATTCATTTTCGCATTTATTCTCTAGGACGGTTGCACATTGCTATTTTACTAATCGTTAAGCTTGTAAAGCATAAAATCAAGAAGCAAATAAAACTTTGTAATGAAACGATTCGTAAAATTATACGAATTATCCATCTGTTTATTCAGCAGATAATCTATAACTAAGCAAAATTTTTAAACAACTCTCAAACTCAACTCCCCAAACCCTATAAACTAAATAAACTCTATATACCACGAAAACCATATGCCCCTCACCACCGAAAAATCTAACCACAAACCCTTTTTCTATTACAGAGGTCGAGGAGCGACCGGCGGGCAAGGCGCGCGGCGGCAAGCTAGCGCGTCGGGCGCGCTCCTTCAAGGAGGACTTCCTGGAGAAGCTCTCGCAGATGCGCTCGCCCGGCGGCACCAGCACCGGCGGCGGCGGTGGCGGCGGTGGAAGCGGCGCCGGCACCAGGGCCGCCTCGCCGTCCTCGCCGCGCGGTCCCCGCGACACTGGCCAGCCCACCACTCTGACCAGCTCGACCTCCGCCCAGGAGCAGCACTCGCTTGACAAAAATCCGCTACGAGACCTGCACGTGCACGTGAGGCAGGTGCAGCTGGCGCTGGGTCATTTCAGGGATGTGGTCTCGAAGAACAAGCTGGAGATGCTGCCCGGGAATGGGACAGTCGTGCTGGATACCGTCACCACGATACACACGCTGCTGAAGTCGTATTTGCTTTATGAGAATAGGTGAGTGGGGTTGAGGTGATTGGTGGGTAGGGTGTTTATGGGTTTGCTTTTGGTTTTTTGAGAGTGGAGGTTTAGTTTGGATTACTATACAGATTATTGGATTCATGGCATTTTTTGTTTTGAAATTTAAATTTAGAGAGTTCAAGTAAAGAGTTTTTAATTAACACGGTATTTATTATTCGCTTTCACAAAAGATTTTGTGTTTATCAATAGAACAGGTAACAGAATAAATATGAATGGTATTTAGTGAGTATTAGTTAAATTCTTTGTTTGTAAAATTGAAAAGCTCAACATAAAAAGAAGTTTTGCATTTATATCAAATGAAAAGCTAGTAAAACTATTAGAAAAGTGTTATAAATTGTTAAATATTTATGACATAACTTTTTTATATAAAATTTCACACAACTGCAGTTACATTATTATCTAACTAAAATCTATGTGGAAATGGATGTACGATGTTGTAGAAACGAATACTTTGTTTATGTGTTGAACAGCTTTTGTCCGCGCTGGGTTAAGAGTCGTAGTTGTACCAGCTGTTACGTTTGCCATTTGGTTTTAGTTTATGGATCGTTGGGAACAACTATACATGAACAGGATTTTCGTGTTAGATTACTGCTTTACTACTTTGAAGTTCTAAAATCCATTTTGATAAAAGGCTTAGGATGTATTCATAGTGGAGATGAAGAATTACAATTAGTGGAAATGGGTTTATTCTTTTATGTTCTAAAAAAGTATTTTTGATACTCAATTTGATTTATAAAATTTAGTTCTTCTATTCACAAAATTACGTGCTAGCAGTTTAATCTCCTCATCGTTTAATCATTTCAGCTCGACGTTGGGCTCGGCGACGAACCAGGTGTACCAGGCACTGGCTCAGCTGTTGAAGCTCTGCGACGATGTGCTTCTGCAGGGTGATCAGTCATCGGCCCTCGACACGGCCAACGTCACCCACGTGATCGGCCTCGTCGAGGAAGCCGTCAGAAATCTCGTCGAGCTGGCACAGGAGAAGATCTCGAATAAGCAGAAGCCCGCGCTGCAGACTGCCAGCAACAGGTAACCTTCGATTTATTTTTAATAACAATAGTGCCGGTTATGGATGTAGTGGCTACGGATAATAGATATATAATTTATTTATTGATGTTAAGTAAGTGATAAATTATTGTATTTTAAATGACAGTTTTCTTAAATTATTAAGAGATTTTGCAAGTTAAAAACGAAATCATTTTTATTAAAGAATTAAGGCTATCGAGCTAGAATATTTATTAAATCCAGAGTAAAAATTTAATGTTAGATGAGTTTAATCTTTGAAAAATTATCAACTATTACAATTATATTAATAATAAGACAACCTCCTTAAGTTTTAATTAGGGCCTATTTAAACTTCTATTCAGAACCTTATATTAAATTTCTACAAAATTCACAAAAATTCTTCTCATTACGTAAATCCACAATAATAGTATCAATAACGCCCCTCACCTAATCCTCCTGCTTCTCGACTTTTTGCAGAACGTCGGGCTACAGTTCGGAGCTGACGCCCCAGCGCAACTCCCTGCCAGACATACCGCTGACGCCGCGCGAGCGTCAGATACTGGAACAAAGCGCCGCATCTAGCGCCTTAGTGCGCGGCTCCCACAGCTCCGAGTCCATCCTTAGGGACTCGAGTCCACCAGCCAAGCCGCCGCTTCCAGACAGGTGAGAATTCGTAAAAGTGTATAAGGAAGTTAGCAAGGAAATGTTCGATGTGGTTCCTTGGTAGGAAAAGTTAAAGTTATGGCGGGTTTAAATTTTGGATGTTTGGAATTCTTGCAACTTGATACTACATTGGTTTTTGAATTAACGTATCTTTTTGCTGATATTTTTTAGTATATCTTGTTGAATTGTTATTAGAAGTAAAGTTTCTGTAACTGCTTCGTAATGTTATGAATAAAAAATAACATACATTGAAATTTTAAATTTTAAATAATAATTCTTTTTTGTTAGAATACTCGAAATCGAAACTGTTTAGCATAGGTAGTCATAAGTATTGAACGAATTGATTTATTGATTGAATTATCAATGATGTGCTGCTACAAACCTAAATTAAAAAAAGAAGATTTTCAAATTTAATTTACTATTAAAAATTATTTTCCATAGCAGGACACTATGCCGTTCGGAGGACAACAACAGCTCACCAGGCGGGACGCCGCCTCCCCTGCCGCCTAAACGTCGTGTCAGAGGTCAACATCAGCTACAACTAGACGAACGAGACTCCTGCTGTCCGACTACTATAGGCGACGCGACCAACATTCTCGCCTCGAGTCTAGACCGCGTATCTTTACGAAGCCGCTCGCCAGAGGATTCCTCGTCGCTTCTGAGTGCCTCGGCGGGCAGCCTCGATTCAGCGCTGAACCACTCGCGCGATGAGGACGAAATTAGGGCAATCATGGGACCCAACGATGAATCTTTCAGCGACAGCATGGATCTCAGTCTTATGGCTACGATTCAGGGTAATTTTCACGTGGGTTAAAAGGGTGGCAGGATGGTGCGGGTGTTTGGGTGGCGGAAAGGAGCATATTTTAACAGATTTTCTGCTTCTCGAAATATTCTTGGTTATTATTTATTTTTGGGTATTTTTATGTTATTTAATTTTGGTCTTATAGAAATACTATTTTGTACTGGAACAACAAAACAATTACTAAATTATAATTATTAATACAACAACGTTATGTGTTCGTCAAATTTTATTTTCTAAAGTTTTTCTTTTGAAATTTTAGTACAGAATAAAAAATCTTCTGATCAAATATGCTCCTCTCTAAATTTCAGAAATTTGATAGAGTGGGTTGTATCGGTTTAATATTATCGAAATACGGAAAGTCTAAAATGAAATTTAAATTGTTGCTAGTGCTTGAGATTGATTGTAATTTTTTTTTGTATCCTTGATACGTGTTATTAATTAATTTTTTTTTATTTTTTATTTTTATTCTTTTTTATTTTTAATGATAGTATCATTGGATTTTACTGAAATGTAATACTAAAATATTTACAGAATTTGTTACTATATTTCTAATTTTTTTTTGTCTGTGATTTTGGAATAACTGGAATTTTAATTACTTTTTGTTTGTCTTGCTTTTTATAGAAAATTGATGTGGCACGTTTTGCATATTACGTGTCCGATAAAGGCAGTTGATAATTAAAGCAAACATTATTCACGGTAAAATTTTTATAAAATTTTAATTACATTAGAAATAATTTTTAATTAATAACTTCTCGTAATATAAATTATTTAATAAAGTACTTAAATTATTTTAAAATAAAAAAATCAATAATATTAGTAATAACTGTTACAGTTTTTCTTAAGTTTAAAAAATACAATTTTTGGTGAATTTCTATAATTCTATTACAATGAAGCTCAAGCTACGAACACCAAAACCACAGAGTTAAACAAATTTTTAGAATTATGACATTAACATTTCATTTTGAACTAGAAACTTTAATTTTTTTATACTTTTGTATTTTTAAGTGAAATTAAAACTTCAAATTATAAAGAAGTATCAAGAAGTTGAAAGTAATTTCCGAACAGTGTAGTATTTGTTTTTTGCATTATGAGACTATCTTTAATTGGATAAAGTAATTTCTTATTAAACGATGATAAGCACAATTTTACATTGATTAAATTATTAAAATAGAATAATTGTATAAGTTAAAGTGATATGTTCAATTACTTATATATTTAAAAAACTATGTAGAGCATCAAACCAAATTAGAAAACTAATATGAAATTGCTCGACCATTGCCGATCGTCCAATTAATGATTCAAGTTAAAGCATCAAAAGCTCACACCGGTTTTTCCGATAAAACTGAAAGTAAAGAAAAAAATGAGTACGAGCGGTTAAGAAAAAGGTCGCTCGCCAAAAAGGCGCAAAACCCAGCGTGCTTCCCTAACTCGTCTAAACTCGAAACCGGATTCTCGCGCGCTTTGCCTCAGACACATATCTATATACATGCGCGCAGTCTCTCGAGCTCCCAGAGACCGTCCGTATGGCGATCTCGAAGTGAGAGATTGCGCAAAAACTCCATATCCATACGTGTGTGCGTGTGCGTATAATATATTCTCGCTAGTCGCAGAGAGACACATAGCTTAGTCAGCGCTGCTGCTGCTGTGCTGCTTGCCTTCAATCTCCCCGCTTCCACTGTGGCTAATATCACCATACGCGCAACCAGAGAGCGTCAGTCTAGACGCACCTCTGCTTCCAGCCGGTACTCTACGGCTCGAGTTTGTTTTGTGATTGTTTTGCTACTACTGGCTTTACTACCAATTTGTTTCCTTTAATGAAATTTTGATTTTATATTTTCGACATTATTCATTTTTGTTTGTTTGACTTTGCGATGAGACTATATATCGCCATGTAATATATATCGCACACAGAGAAGAGAGAGAAGTTTTTTTCGGTGTTGAGAAAAGCCACGTGCGAGTCTGGAGATGGATGGCGAGAACGCGCGCTTTTGGTTCTCTGAGATAACGAGGCCTTTTTACTTTAATCTCGATCAGAGTACGTATTTATTGTTTGTTTTGCTTCAAAAATTGCGCTTTCAATCTTGATTTATACATTCTCTTTTTTGAACGTGCAGTTTAATCAGACTATTCAGGACTGATTTATGAGTTTGTTTAGTTCAAGAAATACGTTGACGTCATTATATCTTTGCCTTTTTGCGTAAACTATATTGCACTAGTTTCTTAATAAGTATTTTTTATCTAAACGAAAAGTTTAATAAATTTGAATTACATTTTATTTTTTATAGTTTATGATGAAAGTATTTTATTACTAGAATATTATTTATATTTTGCATAAACGCAAATGAGTCGCACGTATTTCAATTATTTATTACAAATTTTGCACTTTTTCAAAATTTTCTTTAAATACCATAGCTAAATACGAGTAAAGGACATTTCAATTGTTCATTTCATTACTTGAATTAAAATAAATTTTATTATAGTTTTTTTTTATTTGTATTACTAAATTTTTTAAAATTATTCACCTAAAATTATTTCAAAGAATAAAATATGAAAATTTGTTATCAGCACACTTTGATACATACACAATTTTTAGTAATTAAGAATTGACGTTACTTTAAAATTAAAATAATTTAAATTGTTTTGACAAGCTTAAAAACCAATAGTAAGAAGCTTCTCTTAACAATCGCCAAGCACATCCACTGCACATTCTAAATCTCCACTTTTCTTTGCTGCAGGTATGCAAGTAAACGGGAGCTCGCACTGCGGCTGTTGGGATGGCTCGGAAACGAGTCTGCCGAGCACGATGCTGCTGGGTCAGCAGACCTCTCAGGAAATACTCGGTCAGTTCGGCGGTGAGTATCGGTTGACTCCTACAGTTCACACGTACACACAGTTGCACTTTCTAGTGCACTCGAAAAATAAAGGCGAGCGTTGACCCTCCTAATAGCGCGGGCCGAAAAAATCTTGGCACGGCTTTGCACTCTTATATTTTGTTTGATTATTATTTGGATCATTGACCGCCGAGGGATGCAGCCAGAAAAATATTTGGCAGCGATAGATGAATCATTGCTTTGGTGGGATGCGTTATGGGTTATAAGAGATATATTTAGTGGAGCGCGGTTTAATATTAGATTGAGGTGGCGTTTATAACTGTTTATACAGACTTAAATAACATTATAATAGGTGGACGTTCGTTTATTAAGTGTTGTAACTTTTTATAGACTCAACTGATCTATTGATTGACGGTAAAGCGCTTTAAAATACTCTAATTATTCAAATATTCTCATGAAGCTGATAGTTACAGAAGGAGTTTTAAAGCGTTTATATCACATTTATCAAACATAGACAAGATTATATACGGTATAAATCTCGAGTTTATTTCTCTTACAAGTTTATTACGTATTTATGAGATTCTATTATATTTTCATGCTGCGGTGAATAGTGAATGGCGGTATCAATCCAGTTTTACAGTTCGAGCATTTCAAAGTGAAAGTGTCTGTAGTCTAATAAAATACGAAATAAACACAATCATGACAAGTCCGCATTGCATTTTTTAGTACTAGATTTTATTTCAGATCTTTTACGGTATTAACTTTAGAAAGCCTTTTTTTTACATATCATCCACCATGATTCATTTAGCTGGAAAAAATGTTTCTTGGAATTCGCATACTCATTACTCATTTTTCTTCTCGCTAAATCTCTTGTAGTAAAAAGTCTCCCTTTCGCTCCGCGCCTTTTATTTTAAAAAAGAAAGGCTGACAGCTGCGCCCGTTTTAATTATCGAGCTTACTCGTTTTTCTCACGGAGTCTCGAAAAATGATAACTTTTATTTTTCTTATATTTCTTCTCGAGTCAACTTAGAGTTTATTTTTAAATTTTGCTCAAATTGCTCGTCTAAGATAAATTTCCAAAAGTTTTTTGTGTGAAATATCAAAGTCAAACAAGTCAGAAAAATTAAAAAAGCATAGTAAGTTTTTAAATAGATATTTAAAAAACTAAACGTAAACTCTCAAAACACGTTTTAATTTATGGCAGAAAAAATCCAATAGTTTTTCACCACTATCCATAACAAACCTATCAACCAACCCTACTTCGCGCTTTTACTAATCAAAATCTCGAGAGCATCTCGGCCGTCACAGCGAGCAAGTGCGCTCTTCAAAAGCCCACTTCAACCTATCAATCGTTCCATCCAGCTGCAATCGACGACTCGCTCTCATCTCCGCCTATATTTAAAGCGCTCGCACTCCCCTTCGGGCACAAAAAAGAGTGACACACATCCATAGCCGGGCTCGGGAATCCCGTCCAATTTTTTTTCGCCCCACAAGAGAGATTATTTCTTTCTCGTTAGGCTCGCGCGCGACACATTGCACAACGCTCTCGCTGCCCGCTGTAAATAGCGTCGAGCGCGATGCGTTCGTGTAGGCGTCGAGCCAGCGAGCCAGTAGCTCATCATGAATGAGCGCGTACCCGCTAGTCTCGCTGTTTGAGATCTCGAGGTACGGACGCACTTGGGCCTCGGAGAGTCCGCGATCGAGTCTAGAGTATAAAGAGAGAGAGAGAGAGATTTTTTCTGAGACAGCGTGCACGCGAGTGAGTATTTTATTGGTGGGGGCGGTAAGCGCCGTGGTGTAGCTGTCATGGGCAAGAAGACGCTCACGCCGTGGGAGAACATCAAGGCCTGGCTGTGTGAGGCATACTTTCGTTTACTTCCTTGGTTGAGAGATTTTTTGAAGGGATCTTAATTGATTATCGATGCGTTTTACTATATTCTTTATTAAAATTTAAATACCTTTTTTGGCAGGATATAGTTTGAAATTATCTTTAAGAATATAATTTTATTGTTTATGTATTTACAGTAATCATAAAATAAAAAATGATCCAATGTAAAATAAATTTTATTTTTTCCAACTTTAAATAATGTCACCACAAAATCTATGTCGTTTGTATGGATTTACTCAGCCTTTATTTCGTAACCGCAAGTAAATTTTTACCTTCATATCTAAAAATACGATATTTAACAATCTAATACATTTAGTATTGAGTAGTACTGAGATTAAAATACAATTACTAAAAACTTTTCTTATAAATTTGTATTAACTACTTCTTTCAATTGATTTATTTTCTGTTGATTTAAAGAAATAATATAAATTCCGAAAATTATTTTACTCGTTTGGTTTCTTAACGAGGAAAAACCTTCAAGAATATATTTAATCGTAGATTTAACTTCTTCATAATGTGACATAGATATATTAAAAAAGCATAGATGACCATGCTGATCGCATTAATTTGCATTATTATAATAATAATAAAACTTTTTAAATTATAATTTAATTTAAATGTTAACAATCGTTGAAAATCAATATTTTAATTACGTTTCGACTAAAGTAGTAGGCGATATAAAATAATTATTAATGAGTCATGACGCATATGCAATATACACACACTTAAACAGAAAGTTTACTTTCAGTATTATGTGACTCATTGCGGTTTCATGGGTAGTTTTTCTTTTCAATGCAAATGTGTGCAAAAGGTTAGACTATATTCGTTTCGAGTATTACTATGTTTTATAAGCATTTGTATTTGTAGAACTGCACGTATTGCAAAACCTTTGATATTAAATTTACGATGAATATATGTATTTTGAAATTTATTTTCGAAACACTATCTACATAAAACTAGAAGAATTTTCAAAAATATTTAAAAAGGTTTATAGAAAAGCTATGTAGCTTCTACAGCGCATTAATAATGAAATGAGTTTTTTATTCATGAGAAACGTACGCTCTAATTTGTTTCTTGTATTTAAATAATAAGAATACGTAGAAGCTTAAGCGTGTCAATGCTTGCATTAAATCAATAATTTTCGAATCATCTTTATTTCATAATTTTTACTTTAATGTCTATAGGATAAGGATTTTATAGGTATTTGAAAAATTCATCTCAGTTTTTATTTTGCATATAGACTACGTAAACAACTATAATTTATTGAAGTATCTATGACATTTAATTTATATTTGAGTAAACATAATAAAATTCGTTATTACTAAGTTGACTTAGCCTTAATGATACTATCTTCGCAATGCAAGAAGTTTTAAAAGTCACGCATATGCTTAATGAATAATTCGATTGTGTTTATGAATGAGCACAAGAATGTTATTTTTAAATTTTCTCTTGATTTTTCTTAGGCAAACATTGTAACTTATACTTATTGTATTTTATACTTATTCTATAACTTTGAAAAACATTCACAAGTAAATAATTGTACTCGTGAATTATTCAATTTTTGTAGTATCTTAAAGTACACAATTTAACTATATTTGTATTAAGAAGTAATTTAATTATTTTTTTTTTCCTAGTTTTAGATATCTAAAAATAAGTTTCATCTTAAATAATTTTACATATTTTTTCGTTTTTAGGATGAAATCTTTAAGTAAAGTGTTTGTATATATTGAAAAGTTTAAAAGTATTTTACTTACAAAATTTATTTTATTTTAATTTGTTCAAAGTTTTACATTAAATTAAAGTTTTTTTAAATCAATAAATCTCCTCAATAAGTTTTTGTATATAATTAATAAAATGCTAATAGCCATAGATCAGCGACTGATTTGTCCAAATAAATCTGTAATTCAATTTATATACGATGGCGCAATGCTTTAATTTAAACGATAGATACATATTTAGCACCTGAACATCTGATCAGAAAAAACCGGTTATATAGATCTTAAAACTTGAAAGTCAAATTTTGTAGGTCTACGTAATTATCTCCACCTCCTCCATTAAACCGTATACTTTCATACTTAGGCTACTAGTCGACGACAGCATTTAAATAAGTATCCACTACTTGAATAATTGATCTGTTTAATCGATAATCTATGTATTAAAAATTTAATTTTAAAGTATATTTGTAAAGTTAATCTTTATTATTTAATTAAACTTCCCATATATTTAAATAATTAATCTTTTCTCATTTTTAATATTGTCGTTTACAACTCTCGGTTTATATTTAATCCGAATAAATTTCGTTAATTACATATCGCCTAAACTGTAAATTTTCTTAACTATCCATTAAAACTCACTCTCTCAAATCTAACTCCTCAACCACAATAAACCCCAAAAGAATAGTATCCACTAAACCTTAACTTCCCTTCTTCCAGGCATCGAGGCCAAGATGGAACGGCTGTCGACGCAGACCCAGGAGTCCGGCTTCGTCTCGCTGCACTCCCAACGCTCATCATCGCAGAGTTACAGCGCCAGTGCCACCACGACAAGCATCGTTTCCAAACGCTCGTCCCAGCAGAGCAGCGTCAGCTGCTACAACTCCCAGAGCGTCCAGTCGTTTTCCCAGCAGCGGCTCTCAGCCGGCTCCGAGAGCAACGGCTCGTTATCCATCGGCAGCAGTAGCCAGAAGACCACCACCATGACCAGCTCGAGGAGCGTGCACAGCGCGACCAACATCGGCGGAGATCCATCCTTTATGGAGAAACTGGTAAACGTGGGTGTTGCATGCTTTTTGTTTTTCTTTTGCTGCATTTTGCTTTTTGTCTTTGTTTTTGAAAAGTAGGAAGAGATTTGTGGTTGGAGTTAATGATATAAGGGTATGGATTTATTACGGTGTTCTTAAAGAAGATTTCAATTTAGTTGTGAATGTGAGTAAGGATTTGATTATAAAATGAATATGTTTAAAGGATTATTCTCAATAAGTATTTTTCTAATTTTAATATTCTACAAAGCTAATCTTGTATACAAATTTTTGAGAAAAATAAAAAAGAATTACTAGTTTAATATTAAGAAAAAGTCACGCATTTAGTAGAACCTGCCCGGATATAGTAACAATTCCAAAAGTTGAAATTTAAAAAGTATTTTTAATTACTAATATTATGATGCCAAAAAAGACAATAATTTTATGATAGAAAGAAATAAATTAATCAGATAAAAAATAAGAAACTCTATATCTCTTAAATATTGTTTTATTATTAATTATGTAATTTAGAATTAAAAGTTGAAAATTTTTCTTAGTGTATATTATTATTAAGTTCAAATTATTTAATGCTTTGAATTTTTCGTTTTTCGCTTTTCAATGTGTGCACGTTTAAAGCAACATTTTTATCTGTTTCAATCTGTCAACAAAGATATATTGAAAAAAAATACAACAAGATAACATATTAAACCGCGTTAACTATATTCTTGATTTCCAGGAAATCGAGGCACTGGCGAACTCAGACGCCAACGGCATACCCCCGGCTTTGCCGGAGAAGCGCTCAAAGCGCCGCAAAGAGCGGCTACCCTCGCAGTATGACAACGTACCGGAGAATGAACAGCATCACCTGTCAACCTGCAGTTTACACACGAGCAACGGCAACAGCCCCGTCGACAACAACCGGCCGCCGCCTCTACCCATTAAGAAGAGGCACAGTAAGTTCGCCATCCCTTGTTGATCTCGCCCCCTGCGACTGTTCGTCTCTATCTCTGTTGACTTTTATGGCTTTTATAAATGTCTATATCGAGGATATACCTCTATTCTAACGATTCTTGACGAACGAAGGCAGTCGCTTACATTAACGCACCGAGGTTTAAGATTTTCAGCTGTAACTTGTTTATGATGATAAGATTTGAATGACTTTTGGTATAGGTAGAAATA
Source organism: Eupelmus azureus (assembly GCA_030522685.1). Taxonomy (NCBI): domain Eukaryota; kingdom Metazoa; phylum Arthropoda; class Insecta; order Hymenoptera; family Eupelmidae; genus Eupelmus; species Eupelmus azureus. Next base: position 18,106 of record JAPYZA010000176.1, on the reverse strand, counting down.
TTTGTGATTTGTTTATTTTTTGCCTTGTTTTTCTTTTTTCTCGTAAGCGAAATTTTATTTTAAAAGAATAATAATTGATATTTTTTCGATGAAAATTGAAATGATTTAATTTAGAGTCTTATTATTGCCGTCTAATTATTATGATTATAATTTATAAATTTAGAAAAACTTTTTAGAATTAAAATTAATTTAATTTTTTAACTTTTATTTATTCTTTTTTTTTGGTTTAATAAAATTATAAGAGATACGCTAATACTATAAATTAACAATATCTTATTGATACCAAAAGATACTCACGTCTATGTCGTTCAAAGAATTATGCTTTCAAATCTAAAATTTAACCTTGTTTCTTGTGATAAAAAATCATTAAAATTTTATCTATTAATAGATAAATTAATAAAATAAATCTAAATATTGAATACACTTAATAACATAATTTCATGATGCTGATACCCAAAAAATAATATCAATTAAATTGCCGTATGTTCTTTTCTGGGTATCGATGAGCTGCCGTGAATTAGTTAATGTTAAATAACGCCTTAAAATGACAGTGCGAAATGATTAAAAAATGTATCTATTACCCTATTCTGTTTGCGATATGATGTTAAAACTGATGCAATGTTTTGTTGTCCTCCAGTGTTCCAATCTGTGGCATATTCCGGTAAGTGGGATTTCGCCCACACAAACTCTACAATCCTCGGCAAATACCCACACGCTAAGTTGCATTCCGACAATCAATATACATATGTTCTAATTTTTTTTCATACAATTTTTTTTTGTTTTTACACTACTCAAGCTTTTTTATGGCATGTTTGCTGTTGATTGTCACAATTTTTTGAAGTTTTACCCTCACTATAATCACTTAAAATTTCGACTAACATTCACATTTCATGTAGCTGTTATCTCATCGCTTTACATGTTGCTAAACATGATTTGTTTTCGCAGTGCAGTGCATTGTACATATAAATCGTTTTGAGTATTATTAAATTATAACGTTTGCTACTTGTTTATTGCAAAAATAATTGCTCATCTAAATATTAATTGTGTTATAAATCGCAAGTTTGATTTAATATAGTAAATAATTATGTAAAGAAGACAAATTTGTAATTTTCATATTTTTGTGAGTCAAAAAACTGCTTGTTAATCTTTCATAACTGATATATTTAATTCTAATCAAGTTTATAAAAGTGTCAGTCAAGATTTTTTAATCTGATTTTTAATCTTAAGTTTTTTCTTTCCTAAAAAAAAGTAATGCTTCCGTATGTGAAACGATATAAGTCAGACTTACCTTAATAAAAAAAAACACAATGATTTTAAAAATTGATCTAATATTCAAACTCTGAACGAACTTTAAACGAGCACTTCTTTTACTTCGAAAATAAAAGTAACCATGAAAACAAATAACTACCTTTTCGTGATAAACTCGATTTCTCTTCGGCTGCGGCACACTACAGAAGCAAGCGCGAAAATGACAAAACACGCATTGATATCGAAGTAGCTAGAGAACTATGTAAGAGCCGTAATTACCCCATCATCGAATTGACCTTTCCGTGTTATACACGACGGACTAATTGTTATATTGCTCGCGCCTCTCGCTGCAAACCCTCTTTCTTATATCTCGCGTTTCTTACTCTTGCAGTACCGAAACTACTCCGGAGGAATGCGCATCCATGCTGCTCCTTTTTTTTCGCGCGCACGGCATACGTAATTAGTCTGAGTTTTTTTTATTCTCGTTACGTAAGAACGTCGTGCGCACACGCGAGGCGCGCGCGAAACTCGGAAGATGCTTTTCCTCAGGCTGCACGCGCATTCCAGTGAGTGGACATGTTTTTGTTGCATACGCTCTGCTCGGCTATTGATGTTTCTTTTGTTCATTTTGCGAATTTAAGAGTGTTTAAATCAGTGCAAGTTTAGTCATTTGCTCGGTTGCGTTTTTAAGATTGAAAAATGCGGTAGTTTTTTTTTCAATTTGAGGAAGTTAAAGTGAAGTGTGTTCGAGATTATTTTGGTCTTATAACAAGAGTTGATAAAATTCATAAACTATATCGCATTTTTATTTGAATTAAAATTTGTGATTTATATAAAATTGTTTAATAATAAATTTTGTTTATTAAAAATAGAATATAAAATTCATTATAACGCGGTTATTTCGAAGATAACATTTATAAAATGATTACTTAAATATTTATTTTTTCGTGATGAGTAGTAAAGGTAAATGCATTTATTTTGAGTAAGACTTAGTTTAAGATGTAAATATGAGATTTCAAAAATATGATGTTAAAAATTAAAAGTATTGCGAGCGTTAAGTGATAAAAACGGAGTTGAACATAGATACTCGCCTTGTAATTATTTTTGCGCTTACTATATTAATTTTCACGCATTCTATTTCACAGTGCCATCCTGCGTTTCACATAGATACACAATACAAATGCAAATCCTTTTTGTCTGCATCCGTCAGCATTAAACGGGTATTAAATGTTTCGCTCGATAAACTGCCAATGCTTCTTTTAAACCGCTGGTACTTTTATAATATATATAATTCACGGATTATACATCTTACTTGTTTCGTTCGTATTTCATAAAGTTTTATTATTACTACTTATTTATAAAGGATAAATCTGATTAGCTACTATATTAAATAATTTAATTTTTTATCTGTTAGAAATTTGGCCATTTTTCCACCACCTGTAATACTTCTTGGCATATTTGTTAGATATTTACTAGCCATTTTGCAAATTAAGCTACAAAATGTGAGAAAAAGCATGTTATCGTTGGTTCTAAAATAGCCAATTTTTTACCAGGGAAGTTAATTTTACATTTAATAACTATGCAATACGATTTTTATTTATACAATATTTTTAAGTACTATCAATTGTATATTTTGCCGACTTGCGATATAAGCGCGCAAAAGTTTGTTTAAAAAAATACACATCATGAACCCGGTATCTAATCGATTTTTCCAAACTTCAAAAGTCACGAATAGCCGAAAAACAATACTTCTTCACTTATTTTCAAACCATTTGTATACATTTTCAGAAACCATATCACAGAAAATAAATCTCTTGTTCAAATTATTCTACCGAACCACCCATCATGTATATTACAAACAATCGTTATATTATACAATATTAGCATTTAGATTTTTTATTTGGGTATACATATACAGCTTGCTTTTGAGTATCACCGTATATATCTTTATTTTACGCTGCATATCAAAAGTAACATTAGTCGATGAGGGAATCGACGCGCACAAAAGTAGCCCTCGCAAAGGTACAGATATACGAACCACGGCGAAATTTGTATTGCTTTCTTTTTAGTAATGGCGTACATGGAAATGTTCGGCAACTGCTCTCACAGTAACAACGACTTTATCTCGGGCCTGGGAACGCGGCACTCGGTCGCAGCTTACAACTCGATGCAGGCGGACTGGCAGCAGCACGAAATGGCACTTACTACGACGCAGTCCTGCTCGTTCATGACCCACACTCTCACAAGTCTTCACGACACTTCCAGGTGAATACAAATTTTTGATATTTGAATTTGAACTTTTAGCTGGAGTTTTATGGGAGAAGTTCTAAAAAGATAATAGAAAAAATAATACCTATATTTTTGAAATAAATATTTCAGACTTTTTCGAGTCCATTGTATTTTCGACTTCAAATAATCAAACGGCATCTCGCTTTCACATAAAATTAAAAAATTTAATTCTTATGGTTTTTTAAAAATAATTTTTCGCCATGTTATAATTTTTCAGATTTACAAATTATAAGTTATAACGATTATGTTTCATGTATTATTTATTTACACAAGCCATGTATCGCAGTTTCTATTTGTTTAAGTAGCTTTATATCTGCAATGAAAAACCGATAATAAAATTTTTTAATTTTACAGTCACACATTCTCAATGGCACCGACGATAAGGGAGATTGCCAACGATTCTAGTCAGCCGCCGGCGTTGCCGCCTAAGCGCTCGCGCTCAGTTAAACCAGCTACGGCGACACCGCCGCCAATATCGCCGAAGCCCGCCTCCCAGACCGGCATGCAGACGGTGCACATCGGAATCGATCCTGTCATCACTTCGACACCAGTTAAGACCGCGGCCAGCGTCGAGGAGCCCGCGCTCGTCGCCCACACTCCCGTCATTCTCGACAAGAAAGAAGCGCCCACGAATAACGTTACATTAGTAAGTTTCTGTAGTCTTTAATATTAGAATTGATAATTTTTTATTGGTATAATTTGATGAAAAAATTGTAAATTAAGTATGTAATGTTACGAAGATATTAATTAATCCAAATAAAAAGTAATAAAAGTTTAATTGGAATGTTTAATAAAATATAAAATTTAAGAACATATATTTTATTTCATGTTTTGTTTTAATTAATTATTGGTTTTTCTACAGAATAATAACTTAAATCTGGATACTTCGCCAAGACCATCAAGTAAAGCACCTTCGAGTACGTCTATAGATGAAAATTCATTGGAACTGCGAGATGTTGATCAAGACGATAGTATGTTAGATGAGTTGGAGATAAACAAGTACTTAGTTTTCAAAAAGCCCGAGGAAGACGGGCCCGATATTCGCGGTGGCCATCCGGATGCTCTACTGATTCACGCTACGAAAGCGAATAAGCATGGTAAATGTCATATTGCGCCATTTTAAAATTGTTGATAATTAGGATGTTTCATAATTTTTTCTTTGAGTTTCGTTGTAATTTAAGCGCTGAAAATAGTTATTAAATATAATTAAACGTATGTTATTTTAATAACAAATAATATATATTTAGTTAGATTATTTTTAGTTTAGAAATATTAGATGAGATATTAATTTTAGTTTTATTAGGAATAGTATTTAGTCACACTTAAATTTTATTATATTACAATGAAAAGCATAAGAAAATTTTCATAAACATCTTTAATTATAATTAATCACGTTTCATTAAGTATAACATCTCATAGTCGATCTTATTATAACATCATTTCATTTTTTTTTTCAAACCTGCATTAGATGAGAAAGAATCAGGTTAGTTGAGTAGTTTTTGTAGTGGTTTGTAGTATCATGCTTGTGTCATGTACAAAATCGACTTATTTCACTTACAAAATAATGTATAAATTTCAGATTTCCTGTATCAGGAAGCATTCTTGACTACGTACAGGACATTCATGTCACCTTTGGAGTTGATAAAAAAATTACACAGACGGCATCAGCGATTTTCTTGTTCACCAGACGTAGTTAAGCAGCGAGCCGCTAGGGAAGCGTTTTCTCTGCTGGTCAGAGTTGTTAGCGATTTAACGTGAGTAAATTAAAAATAACTAACCGGTATGCTGTTAGAAAAAACTTGTTCAAAGTAATCAAGTCATTATAAAGTAAGTCATACCTACTGATCAAGAGCATTATGATTGGAATGTTAACTACACATAAAAGAAATAATTATATAATATCTTTTAGACAAAAAATCTTTATTTCTGAGTCAGAATTTGTAATAATTATACTGATCATTTAATTTGGAATTTGTTTAATTTATATAATTTCAAAATGTATTTTATTTCGATTGAAATCAAGCAAATTAAAAGCAAAACTTTAACTAATTTTTTAAAAGTATTATCAATTTATGCACTACTTATGTCATTAATAAATACATTATTCAATATTGGCTTATCATTGCAGCATTTCCGACCTCGATGACACATTACTTCAGACCTTGATGCAGTTCGTCCAGCAGTTAGTCTGCAGCGGGGACCTCACGATGGCAAAGGCCTTGCGCGTCAAAATTCTTGAAAAGCACGCGACAAAGCAGCTACAGGTAGCTCAGCCAATCTTGTCATCATTGAGTGTTTCCACGAAGCAGGCCACGCTTCTTGACTTTAAGAGCGAGCAGATAGCCGAACAGATGACGCTTCTGGACGCTGAATTATTTATGAAAATCGAGATACCAGAGGTACTCGTATGGGCTCAGGAGCAAAATGAGGAACGTAGTCCTAATTTAACCAGATTCACGGAGCATTTTAACAAAATGTCGTATTGGGCACGATCGAGAATACTAGAGCATCGGTTTGTTGAGCACATTTCTAAGAAAAATGATTCTATTCTTTATTTAAAATGAAGTATTTGTCAATAGAGGTATACTAACTTATTACATTTGTTTAAAATAGAATGGAGAACGAGGCTAAGGATCGGGAGAAGTACGTTGTCAAGTTTATTAAAATTATGAAACACTTGAGAAAGATCAACAACTTCAACAGTTATTTAGCATTATTATCTGCATTGGATAGTGCGCCTATAAGAAGGCTTGAATGGCAAAAGCACATTACAGAAGGATTAAAAGAGTATTGTGCATTAATTGATAGTTCCAGTAGTTTTAGAGCGTATCGTCAAGCACTAGCTGAAACACAACCACCGTGTATTCCGTATATGTATGTACAAATTTTATAGTTTAGACCCTTTAATGATTTCTATTTTGACAAAAATCAACAATTTTTAACTGATGTTAATTATTTACAGTGGTTTAGTTCTTCAAGATTTAACTTTCGTACACATTGGAAATAGTGACTTGCTTCCTGATGGAAGCATTAATTTCTCAAAACGGTGGCAGCAATTCAATATTGTAGAAAATATGAAAAGGTTTAAAAAGGGGTCAGTAATATTTTAAATATTATTTTAATTAAAATTGATTTCCTTACGTTCAATAATAATAAATCCAATTCTAAATTATGATTACTTAATTAAATAAATATGAAATTTATTTACTTCAAATGTAAATTAATAATTGTCGTTCATTTAAAAAAGGTATACTTATATATTTTCATTTTTAATTTACAGAACATACAGTTTCAAGAAGAACGAGCGCATAATTACGTTCTTCAATAACTTTAGCGATTTTTTGTGCGAAGAAGCAATGTGGCAGATCTCCGAGAGCATAAAACCGCGTGGGGGCAAGAAACCACCGGCTCAGAACTAGATGATATCCAACCCTTTCACTGCTTGCACGTCGAACCCAAAACTCTCGCACTAGTTGTACATTTATTCTTTTGTTTTTAACGATGATTTCATTTTGATTCATACTTTCACGTTCGATTCGCATTTGTGCGACCAGTGAAAGGGTTCGCAAAATGCGATTTTCGAATTACTGTTTAAAGAAAGAACAAAAAGAAAAAAAAACAAAAATTATAAATAATGTGAGATTAACAACCTCCGTGAGGTCATTAGCAATTTGTATACCTTGTACACACTTGAGTAGAAAAGCGTTTGTTACATAGCGAAAAAAGCATTCTTTACAATCAAAAATCGAACTTCCTGTGTTGTGATAAATAGACGAGAATGTTGAGAATGACAAGGTGATCAAAGCGCCGAAAATATGATCAATGTCAATCTTATATAAATAAAAAAGTAGTGAGCGATAGCGCGAGTGTCAACTCACTCTTCTGTAAAAATAAGCCGTCTTACACAAAAGAAAAAAGTAAAGAGACGTTTCGAATGCCGTCGTTAGTGAACGCGTGACTGCTTTATCAAGTAATAAAAATATTTGAGTGATAATACGCTTTAGTTGCGCTTAGCACGACGCTAATAAAGAAAAAAACCCCAGGGGTATTATATTAGCTGAATAAAAATTACACTTAGGAATCGTACGTATTATTTGTATATTGTTTTTTCATTCGTCTACGTTCTCATCCACGTATTTGTAATGTGTACAGAAACTGAAATTAGGGAAGGAAACTTTTTATTTGAGATGATTTAGGTATATGATAAAAAAATATACCCGTTTTTCTAGCTTTATGTAGATAGATACGTTTTCAATGGTCAACAGCGGAACTGTTGATTACACAAGGAAGAACACCAATTACGTTGATTAAAGTAGAGCCATCGTAGTTTCGTGTCGACGCTTTAATCTATTGCGTGACTCGAGGCACATGGTATGACTGAAAGCGAATAAAACAAATAAAAAAATAATAAAAAAATGAATAAAGCTGTTACATATACTATTGTATATGAATTATAGATGACGTTTTGTTGGAAAACTTGTTAATAGTTGTCCAAGCTTTCAGCTTTAAGTCAATTTGCTATTTAGGGATTTAGGGGTTTTCATATAAATTTAACTGTAAATTGATTACATACCATTAGGAAAATGAGATTTCAAACTTTTTAGTTTTGACGCAAGTGAAATAACTATTTAGCAGATTAAATACATAAGATAGATTTTGGTGCTGTTTGTATCGACATATTAGTCATTTATGGGCAAATAAAGGCTTTTTTATTTTTGCGTACTGCTTTTGCTAAATAAAAGAAAGAGAACGTTAATCGAGTTGGAATCGATGGAAGTGAGACTCGTCAATAGTTTGTAAATTAAATTCAATTTTTAATGGTATTTATTATTGTGTGTATTATGTAAACGAATGACCATTAAAATTGTGCGTTTATGAGTGTGTCCGAAAAACGACTGAGAATACATGAATTCCCTTAAGTAATTATAATAAGTTTCAGAATGCGTACATCGAAGAAAAATGTTCATAGAGACAACGTTAAAGTCTGCAATGTACGAGAAATATACGTATGCTGTAATTAACTTTCTTTTCACGTAAAAAAAAAATAAAACTGAGTAAGTATTAGAATGATATTGAAATATACTTCAAATCAAACAAATTCTTTGTAGAGAATTTTTCAGGTAGTTGTAATCAATTTTCATTGCTCTATACGAAAATAGTACACATAAATCGTTAATATTAATGATGCATAAAAGGACGACGTAATTATTGTACTGAATGAATATTAGAATATAAGATTAATTTGGTTGACGAATATTAAATTTATTAATTTCTTTATCATTCGAATACTCGCGTGCAAATTACGAGAAATAAATGGCCTAAAGCGACAAAGTTGTCAAGCAATCCGACCATATCTTAAATTACATTTTTTTAAAAGCACTACACATTACAATATTTTTGTAAGCCTAAATTTTTGACTTTCCAAAATTTTGAAAGGCACTTTTCCAGGTTCTACTTACATGTGCAAAATCAAAATAGAAAACATCATTCATAAATATTGCAAAGTAATTTCCTAATGTATTGTATAATCAAATTTCTGTACCAGGCACAGAATAGCACTAATATATTTAAAAAAATTGAGATTCGCAAGATAAAAGAAGAGATAGAGACTAATATGAGAGTGAGTGAAAAATAAAAGAACCTAAATAAATGAATTTGTGTGCAAAAATTATTTGTTTATTAGAACAAGTATTAAATTATTTGACAGAAATGCAAAAACAATATGGATCATTATTTAAGAAATTGTAAATACAATTCAACGGTACAATTTGTTTTTTGTGCTGCTATAATAGTATTTATTATCAGTAATTGTAAAGTCTATATGTATGTATTGTATATGTAAATGTACCATGGAATTCCAAATCACATCTTTATACATTAAAAATGTCACTTTATTTTGATTTAACATATCATCAATGCGATGCCATATTATGTTCTACGTCATAGTCATGAGTTTACAAGATTTATATATTATTTTTATTTTAACATAAAACATAGAGTTTAAAAAAATTGTTACATTATTTTTTCTACCTTTTTTTATTTTTATTTTGTATAAAGATTATTCTATTAAATAAGTTTTTACACAATTACACATAAAAATAAGTAGGAAATTCTGTCTGTAGCAAGATTATCTTTAAAAAAAATGAAGATTTTTCTTTAAAAAAAGTAAAATAAGAAAATTCTCTATAATATTTAACTTTAAAAAGTATTGTGAAATTCATTTTTTAAAATCAGATGTAATTTGTTGTTTCTATAACAAGTGCAAACATTTAAGCTGCTGTAAAAGTTTAAAAAATTTACGAGTCGTATGAAGTGCGTAAGTAGTTTAGTAACTAAATTACAGAATTTCAACCAGTGCAATCTAAACGAGTCTTCCAGTACATTTGAAATCACTGATCATTAAAACATAAAATTTGAAAATACCGTTAGTACCGAATAATTACGTTAAACGTAAACTTCAAGGAATAGTGGCAGTCACCTTTGATGTGGGGAAATTTTGTATATAATGAATGTTATGTGTGAAGTTAAGGTTCATAATTACAATAAATTTTACCATTCTAGATATTCTTTAACATGGCTCTTATATATCTCGGCAGTTCTAGCTTAACTCCATTATCCGGTATATTCGTAATTCATTGATTCATGACTTTTTTAATTAAAAAAAAATATTATATACCTTTCAAGCATTTATAAATATTAAAAAATAAAAGTGAATTGATTTTAATCTTAAATTTATATCAATAATAATTAGTTGAGGCAATTACTTTTTATTTAATAAATTTAATTTCTTTTAAAAACTTGCGAAAATACAATGACTGAATATTGCTTAGAAAAAACTTAATATTCATTTTATTTATTCAGAAAACATTTTTACGAACCTGCTTATACATTATAATCATATAATTACAAATTAAGAAAATAAAGCTACACTTATAAATTTGTAGAGTTCAGTGTTTTAATTATTCCGATATTAAAAAGTTTTTGCATTTCAACTCTTAGATGTTTTACATAGATTTAAGATCTCAGTGCACAGACAGAATTTTTTCTCTTGAAAACTACAGGCGATCAAGCAAACAATACACATAAGTAAATAGCGTATGTATTGGTGTAAAGCTGTATTGCATAATAAATATAACAAGTGAAAAAAATATATACATGAGTATGAATCAAGCCAGTGAATGCGCAACGAAAAACTATATTAACAGAACAAAAAAAAGAATTACAAAGACTCGATTTTATCGATTAGATAGGCAATTGTTTAAGAAGAAAGTATCAAGCGAATGTGATCCAGTCTCATTAAACGCGCTGTTTCCCCAACATACTTGACTAAAATAATTAATAGAAATATAAATATATAGACGAATCGTATTGTAAAACTCAATGTTTTTCTATCTTCTGCTCGGTGTACATGCTTTTCTGGGAAAAGTCATATACGATTTATAATAGGACTCAAGACGCGCATTTTTATTAAAATGCAAATAATGTGACACACTACTAAGTGTTCTACTGAGATTAATTATTAAAATTGACATTTTTTGGGAATAAAATTAATACAACTTCTCTGATCCAACTTAGTAGTTGATTATAAAACTACAAGTAGATTTTATCAACGCCAATATGTGTTGCACCGCTGCATTCAAGGCGACAGGATAAACTCAATTTTTTAACGATTAAGCCTTTCTGTATTGGTCTTTATATTTTTTGTGTTGAATAATTTGTATATTATTTACTCTAATTGTAATGCGTTCATCACTGAACTTATGAGCATGTACGTATTGATTTCATTGATTTAAAAACACATTTTTCTTATGTGTTCATTAAAACTCTTTTAAAAAATGTCTGTTTCAAATATCAAGTGATTGAATAACTCATTTATACAATAATAACTGGCAGATTAATTAAAAAAATATTTTTTTTACTAAGAGATTTTATATACTAAAAAGCATTTTGAATTGCTTTACCTATTTTATTAAAAATATATTAATTTAGTATCTTTTAAATCAATATTCACGTCAACACTCATTATTCATTACTTGCATATAATTAAATGTTCACAACGATTTTTATTTAATATTTTAAAGAAGACAAGAATAAATAATCCATTTGCAAGTTCGTCCATAGTCATATAAAATGCCAATAAACAAATCTCATATTACGCGATGTTGTGCGAAATACACCAGTTATTAGCAGCAATTAAAGAAATAACTTATTCATATAATGAAGTATCATTTTAGCCATCTTTTATCAAAAATATGTGTGTGTACTATTAAGGCGTAGCGCAAAAACAAGTAGGACCGAACTATGTATATTTCCAGTTCTACTATCAGAATCGAAATCGAAGGAGTTGAACAAACTGTTCAATTTGTGTTTTATTGACTTAACAATACAATTTTAAACTAAATGTACAAACAAGATAAAGTTTATACTCAAAGACTCTTGTTAATAAATTTTATATTAACAAGAATTTTTAAGTTTTGTGACAATTATTGGAGTAGTATGTTTTAATTTCAAAATAAATAAAAAAGGCAATAATCGAAATATTTCTTTTCATAAAATAACGAGAAAATGTATCAACATTTACGTATTTAAAGAGTATTGTTTGGTCGATGAAAGTCAAATTTCACGCTTTCTCAACGCAGAATCCTAAGTTTAAATATCTATGTATACTCGATCGGTTCGATCGGCGATCTATCACTGTTGTATTATGTCAAAGCAGCAATAACGAAGCAGCACACGTAAAACACGAAGGGAAGAACAACATACCGTCTAGAAGCGTCATAGTTCATAATCCAGTAGCGAAGAAACAATAACAACAAAAAATAAGTAAAATAATAACGATACATATCCACAATGAACAACACACGTTGATGTTTTTGCAAGAAGCGATCGAACGTATTAATACTTCTATTGCGCGAAGAATAAAAAAATGGGACAGTGACGATGGGCACAAAACTATAATATACTCATAATATTTTCAAAAGCCGCATTCTCCAATGTAAGTGTTTTTCTATTATGTGAAGTCGAACGCACCCGATCAATCACCCGCGACGTCGCTGATATGCTAATTTTGCACTGTAAATATAATATAGTACGTTTTGCATAAATATATTTTTTTCGGCGAGAGCAAACCTGTGTTTATATTTGAGTTGATCACTGTGAAAATGAATCCTGTAGCTTGGCTCATTTGATGAAGAAAATGCGACAAGCGCTCGAAATAATGCAAAATTAGCGGTGAGGGATCGGTATTACTGTAATGTCTCACGAGGTACATGAGCGAACTTCAAAAGAAAAATTCTGCATTGATTTGTATAAGTACAGTGAGGCGATTAGTGTGATAGCATAATCATATTATAGCGTTAAGAAACATTTTTAATTATCAGCAGAAGGTGAAATAAAAAGACGATTGGTTACATCAAAATTTTTGAAGAGATTTAATTTATTGCCTTTCCTTAGTTAATAATTTAAATTTATGTATTGAAAGCTATTTTTCTTAGTTTTTATTTTTGAAAATCTTCGTCTGTTTAAATATTTTGAAAATTGTAAAAGAAAATTGTAACTTTTTAGAGTAGAGTATAAATTCTCAAAACTATATTTCAGATATATTCGAATTTGCTTTAAAATGTACTATTGTTACATGTAATAATTATTTTAAGAGAAATGATATGTTTATAAATATTTTGCTCTATTTTAGAATAAGTTTACTGATATTCGAAATATGATTTATTAATATTATAATTTCGAAGCACTCGTTAATTTGGTAAGATTGTAATTAAAAACAGTTGCTTTTACGAGTCAATCAAATTTATTAACGTCGTCGACTAATAAATTTCATTGACTCGTAAAAGCAACTGTTTTTAATTACAAAGATTTATTAATAATTTGCATCGCGTCCTAAATATGCTTATTTTGTGGTCGAGTCGGTAAATTGCATCTTTATACGACAAAGAATTAATCAAGTTTAGGATTTAGCTATCCAGATTTCGATATAAAAGGATGCCCCTGCTTTAAGTTTTAAAACATAATCTTTTTCGTATCATTTGTCAATATATTAAAGATTTTGATGTTTGCACTGTCATTTTGCGTATGAAGTGAAATAATTTAAGACTTTCGTTTTAATCTATCAAGCATTACGCACGATTTTTTGTTAGTAATAGTTATAGCTACAGTTATTTTTTTAAATAATAGATCATACGTCAATTACGGCAAAATTAGATTACGTCAATGAGATTATTATTTTTAAAATAATTTAGTTTACTTTATGGATACAATACATTGTTTAAGAATTATAATTTGAATTGATATTTATATTTCAAATGATTGTATGAATAGTTTTTCCTTTAAAATGAAACCGTTCGTATAAATGTTCAAACATCTTTGTTTCGAGAATCATAGATGCGTTGGACAATTTTATATAAAATCACTTTGATGTAATGTAAAAGTATCTCTATTTTATTTTATTATGAATTTACTTTTTAAAGTTCTGAAATACAGGTTTACTTTTATCTTACGTATTATAGGAAGGAATCATGAAACTATTGGCACTTCTTGTTATATTTTCATTGATCGCGCTTTCTGTACAAATTCCTAAATTTGGTAAGTTTTGCGTTTTTTTACATTTCCAAAATATATATAAACACTTAAGGATTTTTTCCGTGAATAATTTTTAAAATTTAGCAACAAGCTATTATCAGTGTTATTTTATTGACTATAGATTTCTTTTCTATAATTCTAATAATCGTCTTCTATACGATTTTATATTTAAATAGTAAACATTTGAGCTAAGTGTACCGACTTATGTAGTATCTATTCATAAAAAATATTTTTGACCGTAAATTAATGCTTTAAAGGTTTTAGTTTTTTGATTTAATAGCTGTGCAAATAATTATTTTTAAGAGAGCATAATCGATTCTTCAGTTCAGTATACACACTTGTTGTAGCTGTATATATAGGTGTGCTGTATTCAAATATTATAGAGACCTAATTAGATTCATGAGATTTTACCCAAGTGTAAAGTCCCTAAAAGACCCACTAGATCATAATGAGCTACTTTAGCTACTTTTGCTTACCTACCTACAAATTTTAAAGTATAAAATATAAATGGCTAATTACAAAGCATAAATTATAAATTATAGAAGGCTGTAGTGAAGCTGAAAAACAAACCCTTCACGGATGTCATTTCTATAAATGTTTTCCAGGAAAACAGTACAGATCAATTAGGTATGAAATAAATACAATAATTTAAAACAAAAATAAAATAAGTATAAAATAATTAATGATATAATGATACGTTTGTTTTAGTTGCGGAAAGCCAGAAAAAGTTCATTGCTTACCGGGTGATGTTGGTAAATACGTAGAAGGAGACCCTTCTGCAGTCTTTCCAGGTTGTTGTACTCGATGGATTTGTGTTTAGGATTTTAATTTATTATGAGAAAATTATTTTAAGTAATTATGACAAATTTTAGAATAAGCAATAATAATAAAAATATTTATTGACACTTATTTTTTATGCATCGCTATAAATTTATTCACGACATTACCAAAGAAACCTAAATTTATTTACTCTGATATAGAACGTAAAAATTGTTTTGGAACCAATGTACAAACTGCTTTATTTATCTTTATTGCCTATGTATGTTAGAAGTAATGAATTTTGCGGGAGTTATTATAGTGGATACTTATAAGGTATAATATATGGATAATTTATTTTTAATATTGAAACCGTTATCTTACAAAATTTATTAGCAAAACTACTTCTGATAAAAAAGTATGTTCCGAATCATTCATAAAATAGATAATGCATAATTTTTAATATTTTTAAATCTTTATATTATCGAAACTAAGTTTACATCAATGTAAATCAATATATTATATATACTTTGTTCATCAAATATATTGTATATACTTGAAAGTAAACCTATCTGAAGCCTTTCCGAACCATATCACTTAGTTAAAAATTCTTAAATAAAAATATATTTTACTTATCGTTTTTATTTTTCAAATATAACTAAAGAATTCTATTTTTATTTACTTCACACACTCTGTCCCTATTCACGAGAAAGTCATCCCCACCCATAATCTCATCACAATGACACCGCGAATGATACTTTCCTGGACCAACGTAGAACCACTTCCACAAGATTCCCATTGACCACGCGCGCGCTGAATTAACGAATTTTCCCGGAAAATCGGGTGGTCGAAAGCAATTGTCGCCGGAAATATTAAAAAGGGGCGCGCGCGTATGAAAGCTTTCTCCAAAACTTCCCGCGGTCGAGGCTTCAGCGTTCATATACAAAGACTGCCACGTGAAATTGAAAAGGTATAGCTTACTCGGAGCTCGTAGCTTCCGAAACATCCAAATATTTTCGTTGGCTACCACATTGACGGACCCTCCGCAGCGAGCGCCGCGAGGGCACAATGAGAGAGCGATCTTTTCGACTCGAAAACCCGCAGACTTTTTGAAAATCGATCTGCCGCTTGGTTGCACATGCGTCTATGCAGCCGTGTGGGTATACTCCGGTTTTGCTGTTATAATGAAGTTTGTGGGCGGAGGGATTAAGCATGGAATGCTTAAGTGTTTTATCCTTTTCTTGGTAGAGTTTTTGTGGGCGATGGTTTGTAAATATTATGGGTGATTTTGAAAGTAATAAATAAAATTGTTTTAGGATGACAATTTTTGTATTATTTTTAGTATTATTGATTGTTGTTTAGTAGATATGTAATTTTAAATTACAAGTGGGGTAAAAGAATAGTACATTTCGATACGGGTGAGGAAGGTGGTTATTTGCCTCGTGAGACGTTTTTCAATAATCAGCCACTTAAGGCACACGTATCGTAATGTACTATTAACGAATAAAAATTCAAAAATTTAAATTAAATATTGTGAAAAATAGAGCTGTGATGAGTGTACTATTTAAAAAAGCCGCCGTATCTCGTTTATGCATCCAACTTAAGGATATGTAGCTGACGAGAAATTAACCTAAAATCGCGAAGCATTATTATCATCATTCTCTCAAGATTCTTTTACTTTTCTGGAAAGTTTATACGTGCTATTACGTTTATTTTAATAACTAAGTATAAAAACTGATTTTAGAGTGATTTGGATTATGAATAATCGTTAATTACGAGTATCGTGGCATAAGTAAAATGCTATCTGAACCCTGCCAGAAAGCACTACATACGCCACGCAAAAGCGTGCAGTAAGTGCGAATTTAAAAGACCGAGTGCTATAAAATTTATTTATTCTTCTGGGATGTGTTATTATAGAAATCTTTCATCCGACGAAACGATTTATAAATATTGCCCGGCGCAGGGTATAAAATATATTTATACTTTATGTAAGGCTGAATTAAAAATTAAATTTTTATGAAAGATAATTTTTTTTAGAAAAACATTTTACTACAATAATCTGCAGCAATTTTTTTTACAATAAGTAAGTAAAATTCGTTATTTTTATCTTAAATTATGCACAAAGTTTCTCCCGATTTTAAAGAAAGTCAATATCTCTATTCATCACAGTATAAACTAAACTACTAATCTTAAATTAACTAAACCCATCCTCTTACTAAAAAATCGTAACATAGCGCATTAACAAGGATAATAAAATCCCTGCACCACCCATCACACATCTACCTTCTCTCCTTGTATCACTTTCGCTCTCCTCCAGGCCGCGCTAATCCAGCCCCCGTCGACGTGCGCCGTCTTTTCACAGCCTGGTACCGCGCGCAACTTGGTAGCCCCGTAGACATTTGAAAGGGCAAACGCGCGCGGTCTCCTCTTCTTTTTTAAGTCCTTGATCCCCGTATGTATCCCCCGTGTGATCCCTTGCGCGGGATTTTGTAATAATAGGCGCGGAGAGATGAGCCACGGATCTGTGTAATCGCGGATGAAGATTTTTTTTCTTTCTAGACGCGTGTATTCGCCGGTCTGGAATCGTTAACGTGTGGGAAAGACGTTGTTCCTTTACGATTGCCGTTGAGGGAACGTTTACGAGGTTTGGGGATAATGGATGCGTCGTGTAAGTAGGTTTGAAGATTTGTACTGGGGTGTGTTTACGTTTGTGATTACATCGATTAAACGATCATTGCAATTATTCAAACTTTCTTATATGTAAGTGTTTCTAACGTTACAGATTTCTAAAATAGTTATAATAATTTACAAAGGAAATATTGATTTTTATAATACTATTTTGATCAATGTTATAAGATAATTCGGAACAAATTCGCAAAAAGTTGACGTGCCCGCGTTCTAGATATTAAGCTTCCGATAAATCGGCAATCCAAGAAAGTAGATAATCAAATATTTACCTAATTCCAAAAAGATCCTTTTCGAGAAAGCGCACAATGAGAGTAAAATTCATTTTTAAGGAACGATCTCGTAGCTCCGACCGGGCGAATGATACGCCACGGCTTTCAAAAACTTAATCGCGCGTGTAAACGTGTCTCTCGGTCGAGCGCGCGCGCGCACGCGGGAAAAAGATCGGTCTTTGCGAGGCCGAACTCCGTAATTCAGAAAATACGAAAACACTCCGAGAATAGGTATCCCTTGATCCTCGACAGCTGCGCAGTCGTGT